>CM065803.1:209131379-209267793 GCA_033398695.1 Orobanche coerulescens
TGGTACATCTCACTACCATCTCGCTCAATCAATTGCTTTGAGAAGGCGGCGAGCGACTTTATATCGTGCTTACGCCCAAGTCGCTCGCCGGAAGGTCCCACCGCATGATGAAAATCGGGCGGGGAAGGGCGAATCGGATGAGGATTACATCGGCCGGGTAGGCGAGATAGTCCTCCTTAGAGTGAGCCCATCACCCGACAAGATCGCTCTCCACGCGATCTGAGCGGATTCCACGGACGCTCGCCCATGTTCAGGCACCTCACAAAGATTTTCCCCGACCTATCGGTCTTCGCGTCGAGCCGCGATTTTACGGCCGAGCGAAGGATGCTCTCACTCCGCTTGGGCGAGGGACCGTCAGAAGAAGGAAAAGCACCTTCCCATGTCAGAAGAAGGCGGTCTCCAAGCCCCGGAAGGCGGTCGCCAAGCCGCTGGCGAGTTCAAGCCTTCGAGGATGTAGAGGTCCACCTTCTTCACAACCTCAACTTATCTCGGCCCACATCTGGCGCGATCAAAGGGTCGCGGTGGCTTTCAAGCCAAAGCGATCTGGGACCACGGTCACCTAGGCGTAGCAAGTGCGTGCTATCATAAGAGTCGGCCACAACAGCGATGCCGCGGCCTCCTCGAGGCAGCTCGCGGCTGTTTGAGGAAGGCAAACTAGACAATTGGATCACCAAGCGAGAACCCGGGCGGAAAGAGCCGGAGCGCGGCGCCGACCAAGCGAAGAATTCCTCCCAATCCGTCGCGAGAATCGAGCATGAGCGGAGTACTCGATGAGTCGATCCTCGATCAACCTGGCGGTCGGATCAACATGTTCAGCGGGAGGTGGGAGCCTCGGGGCCTTTCCCGGTTTCCACCTGTCAAGCGAAGCCCAGTGAGAGCTTTACTTGAAATCGATGTTGTAGTACCTCGGGCCGACCATCTCTAAAGACGCGCTCATCACCTTTTCCAACAAGGGCGGGGAGAGAGTGCAATGTCCCAAAGAGGATGCACTAGTGATCTCGCTTGTATCCTTGGGAAGGCGGTCGATCGCGTCTTTGGTTGACAATGGGAGTTTACGCAACATCATATTCAAATCCGCCCTAGACCAACTCGGCAACTTAATCAAATTCATCAAGCCTTTCGACACCGTGCTTCAAAGGGTTCGGCGACAACACGATCGAGCCTACGGGAGGATCAAGCTCTCCGTTGAGCTAGTATGCTTTTATGATCCCAAGGTTAGGATTACTAGGAACCTAAGCTTTGTAATCATAGATAGGCCGACATCTATAATGGGTTCCTAGGTCGCCTTTTTGGAAACCTTTGGCGGTCGCCTCATCTTTCTTTTCTTGTATCAAATTCCCCCTATGATGGGGCGGTCAGTCTTGTAAAGGAGATCGGCTAATAGCAAAAATATGTTTGAATTACTCCTATGTTATTACTTCTTTCAATACTTCCCATACTATATGTAACATTGAAGCGATCGACGATCAACCCATGGAGATCGGCCAGGCGAACACATCGTACCAACCCGAGCTCGAGGGCGCCATCTCTCATCAATTGTGGGCGACATCGAGCCAAGGATCGGTTTGAGCGAGTCTCGACATCGATCGAGGACCGAGTCGGAGATCGCGCAAGCGAGGCGGCCGTCCTGTCGAAGAGTTGGAAAGCATTACGATGGATCCAGTTCATCGAGCGGGAAGTCTGATTAGGCGCAAGCATCGACCACAAATTAAAGGGAGATCGATCAACACTACGTAGGAACATGAGTCTTTGCTGGTCGCATCAAGATATGGTTGGCATAAGTCCGAACACGCTTGCCATTATCGAAGATCGGCCAAGGCGTGAAGCTGTTCACCGAAGCGTAGGAAGTTCGGCCCAGAAATACGCGGCGCTCGACATAGAAGTCGGATGTTACTCAACAACAAATTGATCGGAGTAGCCACGGACGAACCACGGTGGAGTCGCCAACGCAGTGCTCGTCAAAAGCAGTGGCTCTGGAGATTATGCATTGACTTCACGAGCCTCAGCGGCATGTCGAAAGATCACTTCCCGATGCCTCATATTGATCACTTGGTCGATAGTACGGCGGGTTGCGAAATGATGTCATTTATGGATGCCTTAGCGGGTATCATCAAATCCCAATGGCGGAGGAAGACATAAAACACACATCTTTCCACACGAGAAAAAGACATATACTTTTGGGTCGGGATGCGTTCGGCTTGAAAAGCGAGGGCGACCTACGGCGATTAGTCAGCGAGAATGTTCGCCGATCGGATCGGCAAGACCATGGAAGTCTACATTGACGATATCGTAATCAAAAGCCTCAAGAAGGAAGATCACCTCAGCGATCTCGCCGAGGCGTTCGCCATCCTTGAGAAGTTTAACATGAAAGCTGAACCCCAAGAAATGCGACTTTGGGGTGGGCTCAGGAAGTTCTGGGGCACATAGTGAGCGAAAGGGGATCGAGGCGAACCCCACCAAGATACAAGCGATCCTTGACATGCGGGAACCGCGAAACATCAAGCGGTACAACGCCTCACGGGTTGTCTAGCCGCCCTCAACCGCTTCATATCACGGCTCGTGATAAAAGCAAGCCTTTCTTCGCGGCCATCAAGAACAAGAAGTTCGCATGGACGAAGGAAAGCGAGATAGCATTCGCCAAAATAAAGGAATATCTATCTAACCCCGAGATCACTGCAAAGCCGATCCAGGTGAAAAACTATTCCTTTACAGCGGCCTCGGAGAGTCGCACTAAGTGCCGTTACAGTGTGAGCGGAGGGACAAGCCCACTTGCCCATCTACTATATTGCTTGGGCGCTTCACGGCCCGAGACACGTTATACACCATTGGAGAAGATCGCCTCGCCCTTGTCATGAGTGTTCGTAAGTTGAGGGCTTACTTCTTGATCACCAAGTGGAAGTCTAACAACTCTACCTCTAAGACAAGTCTGCCAGGCCAGGACACCAGGCGACTCCTCAAGTGAGTATTTGGAGATCGCCCGATATGGTATCACTTACGCTCCTCGCACGGCGATCAAGGCCAAGATCAGCGAGACTTCGTGGTGGAATTGCGTTCCCTCACGGTCCGGCCAGTCGGCGACACACTGGAAGTTATCGTGGATGGCTCGTGACCAATTCGAAGCGAGGCGGGGATTGTCCTCATCAGCCCGACGATCGAGTTTCACAAATCTGTGCGTTTCGGTTTCGTCGACCAACAATGAAGGCTGAATACGAAGCTTTGGTAGGCGGGCTCGATCTAGCCCTCGCCCTAGATGTTCGTCGCCTTCATATCTTCATGGACTCCTTTTGGTCGTAAACCAAGTCAAGGGAGAATATGAAGCGCGTGACAGATAGTCAAATACCAAGAGAAGTCGCGAAATGTGCACAAAATTTGAAGAAGTACTAATCGAACAAGTCAGGAGCACAACTCCCAGCCGATGCTCTTTCAAGCTAGCATCATCGGATGGGGCGGCCGACTTCTCGATATCGAATCACAAAGTCGGCAAGGCCGGCGATCAACGAAGCACAGTTACCTCGAGTCGCCATCGCCGAGAAGCTGGATGACTCCGTTCATCAAATACTTAAGGGCCAGGCGGTCACGGCGGCCGTGTTAAAGCTCGCCAACTCGGCTCCGTGCGACCGAGATATACCCTATTGGGCGGCCGGCTTTACAAGCGAGCCTTGACCCCCTCCTCAAGTGTATTACCCACAGGAGGAAGGTCGGCTCGTTTTAGTGAGATCCGTAGCGGAATTTGTGGAAAACTGCGGGCGGGCGAGCCCTCATCCATAAGACAACCCGGACGAGGGTTTTACGGCCATCACTTCGGAAAGATGCGATCGCCTATGCGAGATCGTGCCATAGGTGTCGAGATAATGGGCTGACATTAAACTATCACCGAGCGGCTCACCTCCATGTATAGCCCTTGGCCATTTTCGCAATGGGGCATCGACCTTATAGGTCCCTTACAGAAAGCGGCTCCGAGGTGTAAGTTCGCCATCGTAGAGTCGACTATTTCACCAAATGGTGGCCGAACCGCTCAACAAGATCGGCGAGCAAGTGATCAAGTTTATATGGAAAAGCGTCGTATGCCGATTCGAGTGCGCGAGCCCATCATCTCGAACAACGAGAAAGCAGTTCGGCGGCTTAGAAGTCATGCGGTGTGAAAAGTGTGGAATCAAAGGTTATTCTCGGCACCTATCACCCTCGGATGAGCGGGCGAGGTAGAGGCGGTGAATAAGATCCTCAAACACACGATTAAAGCGCGGCTCGAATCCGAGGCAAGGGCGATGGGCGGCGAGCTCCCGGATGTTTTGTAGTCTGAGAACAACGACCCGCAATTGGCCGTGAAACCCCATTCGCCCTTGCCTTGAACGAAGCGGTGATTCCTTGAGAGATCGCCGTCCTCGGCCATCGAACCGAGCGGGAGATGGCGGCCGACAACGATATGGCCCGGCGAATCGGCTGGACATGCTCGAAGAGCGGCGGTGACCTCGAAATGAAGAACACGATCCATAAAGGAGGCGAAGTTCTTCAATTCAAAGGTCAAAGAAAGAAGGTTTCAAGTGGGCGATCTCGTCCCCGAGAAGATCGAGCCCACATGGCGTTTCGGTCAGTAGGAGGGACCTTTGAGTATCGGATGGCTAACTAAAGGAGCCTACGGTGGAACATCTGACGGTACTAGGATCAATACCCCTGGAATGCCGTGCATACGAAAAATACTACCGATTAATAATTTTGTATTCAATTTCAATGATGTACAAGGAATATAATGAGATTTTTCCTATCCCATCTATTAGCGATCGCCCCATCGGGCATATCGCATCATGACGATCGGCGATCACGGCGATCTGAGTAAAATTAATGCGGCCATGGTCACGGAGGTCGATGGAACCCGGCTTCGCCCATGCGAGGTTCCTTTGGGCTAAGATCGCCGCCCTTCGTTTAAATACGAGGTCGGCGTAGCCAAGGACCCTCAAAATAATCGGTAGGCACGATCGCACGTCCTCAAGGTACATCATCTAACATGGTGAACCGGACAATGCGGCGTGCCACTACCGTCTCAGCGTACACCGTCGAGGTCGCCATCTTCATGGCGGGCGAGGTGGAAACGGTGACAAGCCGCGGGCGTGGTGTCGAATAAGCCGACAACACTCCGCGTAAGGACTCCTCAGGGACGAGATCGCCGCCTTTCGTTTTAACACAAGGCGAGTGTAGCTAACGGAGGACCCTCACAAAAGTGAGTCGCGGGATACAATATCCCTCGCACACAAAGACACGATTAGGGGAGGTCGGTCCATGAACACCCCAACCGTACATGATTCTTGAGAATCGGCAAAATGAAGATAGCTCGCGGACAAACTAGTTTTGTTTCCTTACTTACAATAAGTGAACAAAAACAAGAGGCGAATAGGTCGAGCTAATCTCAAACACGATCGAACAAATAGGAACCACACACGATCGGCCGCTCAAACACTGCGCGGGGCCAGGGTCGTTCGACAAAAATTACAAGTAAAATTCCGATTCAAAACATATCGATGCTTTCAACACTCGGACAATTGGTCGGATGAACAAAGCGTTGAAAGCAATCATACACGTACTTGTAAAAATTGCACAAACATTCAAAGGCGATCGCATGTAAAGAGGCAGTATGAAAAAAGGAGCATTTTATTCATAGCACATGTTTCGTACATTACGAGGCCGAAGGCATTACAAAAGTACAAATTCTGAGAGGAAAACAAAAATGCCTCTCAAGGCCCCGTGCAGCCATCACCCTCGGGTTGCGGATCGGCTTGGGCTCCCCATCGGCCTCGGGATGAATGAGTTTACGGTATACCAACTCAAGCCGATCCGAAGTCGACAAAGTCGAGATCGGCAAGGAGAGTGCGGATGCGAGAGGATGCTCGAGGACATAGGATTTGAAGCTCTCCATCGGGGGACCGATCTCGATCCACTGCCTTTTAGCGGCTCGAATAAGCGTCGGCATAGGCGAAGTAATAGCGAACTCGCGGCGTGCTCGGCGTTAAGGTAGGGATCGACCTCGATCGCCTTTGCCCCTTCAAATCGCGGCCGTCTTCTCGGCCTCGCCCGGCTCGGCCGCCTTGGCGGCATTCTCGCCTGGCCTTCTCGGCTCCTTCTTCGCCGCCTCGGCTCACCGTGGCCGATCCACCATCACCTTGGCCGGCCGCCTCCTCCTGCGAAGCCGCGAGCTTGGCGGGTTTCCTTCTCCTTATCAGGACCGGTCGGCGGCCTCCTTAGGCGGCTCGGCTCTGCTTCAATCGGTCCACGTCACCTTAGCCCTTTTGGCCGTCTCCTCAAACTCCTTCTCCATGGCCAGATCCGGTTGGCGGCCTCAATATTTTTGTTAAGGCGGCCTCGAGTCGCTATGGAGAGCGATGGAGAGTCGCCCCTCAAAATCCCTAGCGGCTTGGGCGGCCATCGTCGCCGTCTGGAGAGCGAGGCAGCAGTCGCTGCATGGCGCCTCGGATCGCGGCGGCGATCTCATCGAATCGGTCGTCAGCCTTGAGCGGAGAGGTGATAGCTGGCGAGCGTAGCGAGGACTTCGAGGGCTGTTGCGGGCCTTGCTCGGCGAAAGTCGGCACCATGGGAGCAGCGTCAGGGTCGGCGAGGCGAACCTGCGGCGCAAACCAAAGAAACCAAAGAGTTAGCCTATACCTGCCCGGAATGCCCAAATCGAAATTCTTGATCCTTTCTTACTGTTGACCGGCTCGGGATCGCGTCAGAAATAAGGCTTGCCCAGAGGTTTCCGCCTCGGCGATCGCCACCTTCTTCGCGAGTCGCGGATGGCCAGGAGGCCGGGGACCGAGGGCACAGGGCCTGATCGCTCCATCATCGGGATGGCGGAGATAGGAGCCGCGGCGACCGGAGGCTCAAGAATTGATACATCCGCCTCGAAATCGCGGGGACTCCTCAGGCCTCCGCCTCTTGCGGCGGCCCAGAGGCATTCCTCTCCTGAACCACCGGCTCGGCGTGGCGCCTCGGCAAGCCTCGTCATCGGAGCGGGCGAGGCGTCGTCGCGAGGCGCGACGGTCTGCTTACCCAAGTGAAGGCGGCCGATGAGTCCGGGTTTGACATAGCGATCTCTGGCGGTGGTTCGGCAAATTGGGGAAAATAAACCTCTGTCAAGAAGAGATACAAACAAGTTAGACAAAACAAAATGACCTCCTGGAGTCGATCGTCCGGCAAGGAAGCACCACTTAAACTCATACGGAACTTTCAAGTGGCGGGGGTAGCGAGAATAATCGAGCCCCCAGCGATGAGCCGGTACCAAGCGAGCAAGCGTCGATAAAGGAGTTCGGCAAGGCACGGATCCGCTCCCAAGCGATCAAGAAATCGAATGGAAGGTCGTGATCGGCTGGAGCGAGAGGTCTGCAAAAGAAAACAAAATTAGATCGAGTCAGACAAGCTCAATCAAGGGAGAGTTAAAATCCTTACTCGGATTCCTCTCCTAGGAAAGTGGTGAGGATCTCAACTCCTCGTTCGGCTGTCACTCGATGCCGTCGCCACGCCCGCCGACCCGGCACCATTTATCGAGTCACCTGGTCTTATTGGCACGCCAAGGACCACTCTCGATTCGGCCTTGGATATGATTGCCGTCGATCGACCCTACTGCGCGGCGATTTAAGCGAGATAATTCATCTCGGTAGCGATCGGGAGGCGAAACAACGGTGACCTTAAGCGAAGTCAGCGTGCGAGATGATCTGCGGCCAAGCGTTCGGCGTCGATTGAAGGCGCCAAATTCAGGGCGACCGGCAAGTAGGAGGCAGCGAATGGCAGCAGGAATTGCAGACCCGCCTCCATAATCATCTCGTTGGCGGCAACCATATCCTTGGGCGGTTGGTGGCGCGATCATTCTCGAGGGCACGTGCAAGGAAGCGTCGGAGGGATGTGATATTTGGCCCTCAACGGCTCGGAGTCTTTCTTGGTCGCCGTACTCGGATCTTTAGAGAGTCACGGAGGCAGGACGGCGGCTGAAAAACCATCCGCTTCACATGTTCATAAGGGTGAGCGGCGGAGTAGGCCTCGAAGTCGAATTCGGACGGGGTCAGCGATCGCTTCCATCATATGAGCAAAAGCCACATAGGCGGGGCCGAATCTACTCTCTCGTTCCCGGGCCTTAGCACCAAATCATCCTCATCCACCGTGAGCCCCCTGCTCTGCCGTCGCGCCCGTCCTCGCCACCTCGGCCTCGTTGAAAAGTTCTTGAGTTACTGCGGGTGTAATCCCGCTCGAATAGCTTCAGCGGCCGTCTCCATATCACTCCAGCGGGAATCTCCTCCCGTTCGGGCGGCCTGCGGCGTGAAGAACTTACGGTCTCAAAAGTTTTGGATCCTCCCGACATATTAGAAAGTAAAGAGAGGGAGAAGGTTAATTTTCTTACCTAGAGAAAAGAAGGAGGTCGGCGCAAGAAGCTCGAGAAATTTTTGCGAAATTCGGCTAGGGATGCGGGACGCGTAAAAGTGAAGGAGAAGAAGCCTACCCTTTTTAGATGGAGGCGAGGTCTAAATGCAAATAGGAGAAACCTCGGGAATTTGGATCGCAACCGTCAAGTGGGGACGCATTAAATGCTTCCCTCGAATCCATATCAGCGTCTTTTCGAGGGCATGCCGGTAAGCGAGTCCGACAAAGTGTCGGACTCCCCCAATGGCGCGGCAGCGTGTCCACCGCCACTTTTGGAAAGCCCGCCTTCAATTCCCATTTGCTCGGCGCGAAAGAAGATCGTCCAGATTTGAATTCAGATCGGCTGATCGTTTAAACATTGGCGATTGCCAACAGTGCCACCTCACCCCGTGTTTTCAACATCGAGGCGAGCTGGGGGGCAATTGTTGTGCAGCGATTCATACGCCTCGATAGGCGATCGGCATCACAATCAGAGAAGCCAACCATGGAAGACTTACTCTTGACAAACGCCCAGAGTTCGGCACAATGCGGCGACCGTCTTTTGGTACCAGTGATCGTCTTTTGATATCAGCGATCGTCTTTAATGGCGAACGAGGCGATCATCTCGTGCCACGTATGGATCCGGCATCCGTCAAAGTCGTCGAAGACCCGAATCTCGGACGGTGGCCACGTGCGGATCTTCAAAGGATGCCGGCAGATAGAACCATTGACCCGACTGTCACCTACCACACCTACAGGCAAGGCCGCGAAAGGTACAAAGTGGGTCCTCCCAGCGGCGACTCGAGGCGCGTCTTTGGCTTCCCATTGGTTCGCCCGGTGGCCTCAGCGGCAACCTCGGACCTCAAGGAGCGAGGCCCACGTGGCCAGGACGATCGGCCGTCTTATTTTAATATAAAGCGGCGGTCGTCATGATCGCTGAGAATCAGACTACCTTGTCCCTATAAATAGAGAACTCTTTGCTATGGCAAAGGGGCGCGAATTTTACTACAAATTCGATGCAAAACACACACCAAAGAGAGAATCAAAGGCTCTTTTGGCAACCACTAATACATTCATAGTGATATTCATACACATTCATCATAAATCCCAAGCAAGAACTCACGATTTATCCATCTGGTTCTTAGGCAATCTGGCGCTCTAAAGCCTAGATAACTAGAAATCTTTACACTCCTTGTAATAGATTCTAACATTAATACTTGTACTCGGCGGTATATTTATTAATAACATCTCGCGAGAGCATTCAAGCCGGGATTAACAACCCGGCAAATCTTGTGTTATCTATTTTCTCACGGAAGTGTTCTCGCATTAGTTTGTTACTCGGTCATTCGGCAATACTATCTCGGATAATATTTTGGGTAACAACACTCACCTCGGGAGGGTCAGAGCGGGGCCTCGAGGAATCTATGGCTTCGTCTGGATTCATGAGTTTGTTTCGCTAGCTTGACTCGGGAGGGTCCTTAGAGGCCTCGAGTGGGATTCGTGGCTTCGTCCGGTCTAGGTGATGTGTGGTGCTTGATTTGTTTATGAATGTGGCCGGCTCGGGAGGGTCCTTAGAGGCCTCGAGTGGGATTCGTGGCTTCGTCCGGTCTAGGCAAATTAATTGTATTTGTTTGTTTCCATAAAGACATGTCGGTTTTAGTTTTGAAATGATATTGGTGCATGTACTATGAAATGTGTAGCGAGTGGTTTGCCTTGATTACTTGTACTAGCGTAATTGCTAACCCCTTTGGGGACCCGTTGTGGGGAAATTCTTGTTATGGATTTCGGGTTATGATCATCCGGACGGCGAGCCTTGAGTACGATGCGAGGATGTTGGCCATAGTCGTTGACATATGCATTTGGGTCATCTTATTTCTTTTGCCCACTTCGATATGGTTGTTTCCACATTTTATAAACTTATAGATTGTACTCGCGAGTACTTAGGCTTTTCATTTGAACTCGTTTGTATTACCTATATTTCTACATTGTTGGTTGATGCTTAATTAGCGGTTGCCGGGTGTATTTTTATTTGTTGTATTATTAAAATGTGTGTCCTCACTAGCAGAGATGGTTAGTCGAGTGGGGTTTTCTTGTGGAAGCCTAGTGGGTCCCATGTAGGGGTCCACGGCTGTAATATACTCTGAATATCTCGGGGTGTTACGAGAAAATGGTATCGAGCGCTAGGTTTATGAATACCTAGGCTTGTTGGTTATTTGGGTCTAGTCGTGTTTTGTTTTGCATATTGTCACACCGCTGCCAGCATCTCGGTACTTCCAGTGCTTGTAAGGTTTCTTATTCTGCTTTTCTGTTTCTTGCATTGTGTTTTCACTTCTCGAATCATAGTTGCTTTTTCCTCCCTTACTCATCAGCGATAGCTCAGGTGGATCCGACCCATGCTAATCGGGGCGGAGCGGATCGCTGGCTTCAGGATGTCATCAAGATGCATCCTCCTCAGTTCTCGGGAGCTTCGGACCCGATCGGCTGGGAGGGGTGGATCAAGGAGATATCTAAAGTCTTCGTTGCCACCAACTGTCCCGAGGATCGTAAGGTCCCTATTGCCCAGTACTTTCTCACTGGGGATGCTACGGATTGGTGGGAGGCTGTTGGGCCCAAAGACCATGTTGCTTCGTGGGCTGAATTTCAGGAATTGATGGAGACCGAATATTGTCCGTGGTCGGTCAGACAGGCATGAGTGCATGCCTTCTATGATGCTCAACCACGGGATATCCCCGTATCTCAAGCTATTTCTGATTTTAACAAAGACTTGGGCTATGTAAAGACCCAAGTTGTCGAGGAAAGCGACAAAATTTTCCATTTTTCCAGGAGGATGAAACTATCCATTCGGGACTATATGTCTGGGCTCGTCTGTACTACTTTGAAGGATTATCAGAGTCGAGCTCTTGCTTATGATATGTCGGTGACGGCGGCGGTCCGAGAGAGTAAGAAGCAGAAATCCGCTGGGGATTTCTCGGGTTACAAGGGTGGAAGTCAGCAGAAATCTCAACCTGCAAATATTTCTACGGCGGCTCGTTTCTCTAGGAGTTTTCGAAGTGCCGCCTGAACCTTCGTCCGGGACCCCAGATGCTTTAACTGTGGCAAGCCAGGCCATGTGAACAGGGAGTGTCCTCGTCCACCTTTGACTTGTCATACTTGTGGTCAGTCGGGCCACAAGGCTTCTTTTGTGAAGCTCGAGACGGTTTCGCGGCGCCCGTTCTTCTCACCCGGCACCTATGGAGTTGAGTGTGAACCGGGGGCTCATTTGCTCCGCCGCCACCGCGAGTGCCGGCCAAGGTAGGAGTCGAGTCGGCTGCTAGGGGAGGAGCTTCCGGTGTCGGCTCTGCTTGGCCGCGTATCTATGAGATGAGGAGGGCCGATGATCCGGCTAGTGTGGCGGCAGTACGTTCATATCCATTCCCATCTGTCGGTGTGATTTTTGATTCGGGCTACGCATTCATTCATTTCTCTAGAGTGTGTGCCGTTTGAGTCTCGGCCTTGTCACCTTGAGCCTTTCATCGTTAAACGTCCTTGCGGTGATAGAATTATCGGTGATCGAGAAGTCAGGACATTACTGTGTTTATTTGTGAGAGGGCTTGGCTCTCTAATCTTATTATCGTGGGTATTAAGGGTGAGGATTTGATTCTCGGGGATGGTAGCTCGGCGGCATGGTGCGATCATGAACTACCGCATGAGGATCATTACCATGCTAGTAGGGGCGGCCTTTGAACACTCTTTCGCGGGCGAAGAGAAACCCAGTTTGTTATTAACGCCTTGAAGGCGATGAGACTCTGCGAAAAGGGTGTCTTGGTTATTGGTGCTATGTCTTGAAGGCGGAGGATGGTGGAGTCGAGTTTTCGTCGATTCCGGTCGTTAGTGAGTTCTTTGATGTGTTTCTGACGAGTTGCGGGATTACCACCGGATCGTGAGGTTGAGTTTGCTATAGAATTAGAGCGGCGCGGCTCCGATTTGAAGGCACCGTATCGCATGGCACCTTCGGAGATGGCCGAGTCGAAGAAGCGGTTGAGTGAGTTTCTTGAGTCGGGGTATGTTCGGTAGGCGCCTCGCCTTAGGCGCACGATTGTTTGTGCGAAAGAAGGATGGCTCAGCTGCGTTTGTGTATCGACTATCACGAACTAAACAAAGTGACCATCAAGAACAAGTATCCTTTGCCGAGGATTGATGACTTGTTTGATCGATTGTAGGGAGCTGCGGTATTCTCGAAGATTGATTTGAAATCGGGGTACTATCGGCTCTGGGTGAGGAGTCGATGTGCGAAAATAGCTTTTCGGACGAGATACGGGCATTATGAGTTCGTAGTTATGCCCTTCGGTTTAACTAATGCGCGGCGGTGTTCATGCGATTGATGAACAAAGTCTTTATCAGTATTTGGATAAGTGTGTCGTCGTCTTCATTGTGATATTCTTATTTATTCGAGGAATGAGGAAGAGCATGCCCTTCATTTGCGGGTAGTGTTAGACATCTTGAGGACCGAGCAACTCTATGCGAAGTTCTCGAAATGTGAGTTAAGGCGGAAGGAAGTGATGTTTTAGGTCACGTGATTTCGGTAGGGGGTTCGTGTGGATCCGCGAGAAAATTGAGGCGGTGTTGGATTGGGCACCGCCACGAATGCGAAGGAGGTCCGTAGTTTCTTGGGTTTGGTGGCTACTACCGTAGGTTCGTGAAGGTTTCTCGGCGGCTCGGCCACTTACAGTTACTCGGAAGTCAGAAGTTAAATGCGGAATAACGAGAGGCGATCGAGTTTCGAGGAGCTGAAGAGGCGTTTGTCTTCAGCCCCGGTTTTAGCGTAGCCGTGTGGCAACGAGGGTTTAGCTGTTTACAGTGATGCTTCAGGTCAAGGTCATGGGTGTGTATTGATGCAGCACGTCAAGACCATTTCATATGCGTCGAGGCAGTTGAGGTCGTATGAGCTTAACTACCTACTCACGATTTGGAGTTAGCGGTTGTTTTGCGCTCAAAATTTTGCGTCACTATCTTTTCGTATTTTCATGTCAGATTTTTTCCGATCATATATGTCTGAAATTCATATTTAATCAACGAGAGTTGAATATTAGGCATAGGAGGTGGTTAGAGTTGATTAAGGATTATGACCTCGAAATCCTTTATCATCGGGCAAGGCGACGTCGTGGCCGGCGCCTTGAGTCGGAAGCCGGTTGCGTTGCGAGCGCTTGAAGTACCCATCTCGATCGAGCTTCGGTGGTCTTTGATCGAGTTAGATGTTGAGGTTTTGTTGCACGGATCTATCGGGCAACCGTGCTTTAGAGATTTCGTCGTCTTTAATCGATGAAATTAAGTAAGCTTGATTAGAGGATCCGATGATTACTCAAATCCGAGAGAGCGTTCTTAAGGAAAGTCTCACGGGTTTGTGATTCATGATGATGGTGTTTTGTGATTCAGTCGGCTTTGTGTGCGAGCGACTCGGAGCTGAAGCAGTATCTTGCGTGAGGCCCATGCTACACCTTACTCCATTCATCTGGTTCGAGTAAGATGTACAAGGACCAGGAGGAATTTACAGTGGAATGATATGAAGGAAGAGGTCGCGCAATTTGTAGCGAGATGTTTGACTTGTCGTGAGTCAAAATCGAGCATCGGCCCATTGAGTTATTGCGATCACTTCCGTTCGGAATGGAAATGGGAAGATATATCGATGGATTTCATTACGAGTTTCTTTGAGATCGAGGTCGGGCATGAATATGGTATGGGTGATTGTTGATCGTCTGACCAAGTCGGCACATTTTCTAGGCATCAAGGACACTTGGGGTCCGGAGAAGTTAGCCCATGTGTTTATCGCGCAGATTGTGAGGCTTCACGGTACTCCGAAGTCTATTGTTTCGGATCGTGATGGCCGTTTTGTATCGCACTTTTGGCAGGCGGTGCATAAGGCGTTGGGTACTCGTTTGCGCTTGAGTACCTCTTTTCATCCTCGATCGGATGGGCGGTCGGAGCACTATCCAGGCGTTTGAGGATATGTTGCGTGCTTGTGATCTCATTGGAGTAGCGATTGGGAGGAGCATTTGCCATTGATCGAATTCACGTACAACAATAGTTGGCACGCGTCGATTCGGATGGCACCGTATGAGGCGCTTTATGGGCGGCATTGTCGATCGCCGATTTGTTGGAACAAAGCGTCCGATTTGGTCGGGACCGAACCTGATATAGTCTAGAGGCGAGGCGGATGGTGGAATTGATTCGAACGGATGTTGACCGTTGAGTCGGCCAGTCATATGCCGGCGTCGTCGTCGACCCTTGGTCGAGGTGGGGACCACGTTTTGCTAAAGGTGTCGCCGCGAAGGAGTTTCGCTTCGGGAAGAAGGGAATGTTGAGTTCGAGATTTATTGGACCATTTGAGATTCTCGGCGAGTCGGTGAGTTGGCATACCGTTTGGCGCTACCTCCCACCTTGAGTCACGTTCATAGCGTTTTCCATGTTTATGACTAAGGAAATATGTTCGGATCCTAGTCATATCATCAACTTTGGCGAGTCGATATTGCGAGACATTACCTTCGAGGAGCGTCCCTTGAAGATTTTGGAGCACCGTGAGAAGCGACTGAGGCATAAGACCATTCCTTTGGTCAAAGTGTAATGGTCGAGACATGGTGTCGAGGAGGCAACTTAGGAAACCGAGGATAGCGTGCGTGCTAGGTACCCCGATTTGTTTGTTTCTTAAGTTTCGGGACGGAACTTGTTTTTAGAGGGGTAGAATGTAATATCCGCATTTTTCCTTCCTCTTAATATTCTTATTTTGGTGTATTTTCGTTTTTGGCAACTCGCTTGTAACCGTATTAACATCTTGAGGATATGTAATATTGGACTTTTTATTGTTCGAGCTTGTTTCGGACTCGTTTTACTCGATTTGGTGTTTCATGTTGTTTTCGTCGCTATTTCGGGTATTCTCGTAAATCGTCATTCGGAACCGCCGTTTCGGGGTTGCCAAGGATCCATCTCATGTTATTATGCGTGTTTTGAACTTTTGTTTGGTGTTTCGACCATGTATCGTACATTTCGGATGTTTTGGGCCGTTTTGTAAATTTCCAAAACTTTTGGGAAAATTACGTTTGTTGTTGTTTTTCTGAACCTTTGAGTAGTCGGGAATATGCTTTCCTTCAGCACTTTAGTTAAATCGTTTAAGGTCCCTTACGTCCGTACCATCGTGAATTGTTCACCGTTGTATTTCGATTCTTTTGGTACCTTCCTCATCTATTTACGCTGTACTCCCCGAGAAAGGAGCGTTACGTCGTAACACCCTTTTAATGCTTGTCGTAGCGTCTAGTGTAAATCGGTATAGGCATTTACGCCTTTTTGGTTACGTCGTAAGGCCCTTACGGCTTACGTCGTGTCTGACTCGTGCGTTAGCATGTGGTGGCTAGCGTGCGTAGCGAGGCACAGGTTTATAAACCCGAGGAGTTGACCGATTCGGTCATTTTCATCCCTCTCCCCTCCTCCGAGCTTGTGGGCGATTTTCTTGGTGTCTTAGGCGATTTGAAGCTTAGCAACTCAGAGCCATCATCTTTTCGAGTTTTGGAGTATTTTATCAACATTTAATCGTGTTCTTCGTCTTTAATTCGAGGTAACTCCTAAAACCTTCTTTTAGGTAAATTTGGGGGTTTTCATGTTTTTCGTCAGATTCGTTCCGTATGATAGATTAATTCATAATGAATATGATTAATCTTGTTGGTATGGTTGGTTCTCCTACGGATTCATGGTATATTTTATGATATTTTTGCGATCAAGAGGGTTTGGTTGTGAGTACGCCTCGTTGTTTTTATACGAATATACATGAATCGTAGGCGGGTTTCGGGTATTTTCATATTCCGTATTCGTTAGGATTGGTGGTGATTGTGTTCTTGAATTTCTAGGTTCGTAATTGTCGGTCCCTAGCATTCGTCGGCGTCTTTCCTTAGATCGTTGCGTCGTCTATCATTCAAGGCAAGTAATTCTTGGAAACCTTTATGCTTAACGTGAAATGGTAATGTATATTGTGTGTGCTTTACTCACCTCGGGAGGTCAGCGGGGCCTCGAGGGAATCTATGGCTTCGTCTGGATTCATGAGTTTGTTTCGCTAGACTCGGGAGGCTCCTTAGAGACCTCGAGTGGGATTCGTGGCTTCGTCCGGTCTAGGTGACGTGTGGTGCTTGATTTGTTTATGAATGTGGCGGCTCGGGAGGGTCCTTAGAGGCCTCGAGTGGGATTCGTGGCTTCGTCCGGTCTAGGCAAATTAATTGTATTTGTTTGTTTACGGAAAAGACATATCTGGTTTTGGTTTTTGAAATGATATTGGTGCATGTACTATGAAATGTGTAGCGATTGGTTTGCCTTGATTACTTGTACTAGCGTAATTGCTAACCCCTTTGGGGACCCGTTGTTTGGAAATTCTTGTTATGGATTTGAGGTTATGATCATCAGGACGGCGAGTCTTGGGACGATCACGAGGATGTTAACGAGTCATTGACATATGCATTTGGGTCATCTTATTTCTTTTGCCCACTTCGATATGGTTGTTTCCACATTTATAAACTTATAGATTGTACTCGCGAGTACTTAGGCTTTTCATTTGAACTCCGTTTGTATTACCTATATTTCTACATTGTTGGTTGATGCTTAATTCGCGGTTGCCTCGGGCGTATTTTTATTTGTTGTATTATTAAAATGTGTGTCCTCACTAACCGAGATGGTTAGTCGAGTGGGGTTTTCTTGTGGGCTTTGGTGGGTCCCATGTAGGGGTCCATGTGTGTAATATACTCTGAATATCTCGGGGTGTTACATTCAAGGCATCAACTACCACATTAGCCTTACCGGATGGTAATGGATGGTACAATCATAGTCCTTCACCAATTCTAACCATCGCCTTTGTCTCATATTAAGATCATACGTGTGAAAAGATACTTTAGACTTTCATGAGTACATGTATATCTCACACTTCCCTCCTTAGAGACAGTGGCGCCAAATCTTGGCGCATGTACTACGGCGGCCCAACTCGAGATCATGCATTGTATAGTTCTACTCATGTGGTTTAATTTGTCTCGATGCATAGACTACTACTTTACCATGTTGCATGAACACAACCCAAACCACCTTTGAGGCATCACTATAAATAACAAAGTCTTACGTCGGATCGGGAATCGTTATCTGGAGCCAAGGTTAGTCTCCTTTTCAACTCTAGAAAACATACCTCGCACCTCACACACCATACAAACCTCACGCCCTTCCTTGTTAATTGGGTCATAGGAGTGGCGATTTTAGAAAATCCTTGATAAATCTTCTATAATAGCCAGCTATGCCAAGAATGCTGCGTACTTCGCTCGCATTTTTGGTTACTCCCCAAATACTCAATGCTTCGACCTTATCGTGATCTAACTCTATTCCTTTTTATGTCTCCACATGTCGAGGAATCGACTTTGTTTAACCAAAACTCACATTTCTTGAACTTGGCATACAACTTCTCCTTGCGAAGCGTCTCGATGTAATCCTCAAATGATCTTGGTGTTGTTCCTTGTCCTTAGAATACACCAAGATGTCATCTATGAAGATGATCACGAATTTATCCAAGTAAGGTTGGAACACCATGTTCATCAAATTCATAAAGACTGCCGGTGCATTACTCAGACCAAATGGCATCACTACGAACTCAAAATGCCCATAACGAGTCCTGAAAGCCGTCTTGGGAATGTCACACTCCTAATCATCGATTGGTGGTACCACGGCCAGTAAATCAATCTTGAAAAGGTTCCGACTCCCCTCAAGCGATCGAATAGATCCTCGATTCTCGGTAGTGGGTACTTGTTCTTTCTGTGAGTCGATTTAACTCTATGTAATCTATACACATCCAGTGACCCATCCTTCTTTCTTACAAGCAGCCTTTGGTGCACCCCATGGTGACACAATAGGATGAATAAATCCGAGTTCAGCTGACTCTTGAATTTGGACCTTCAATTCTTGAAGTTCCCTCGAGCCATTCTATATGGAGCTTTCGATGTTGGGGCCGCCCGGGGACCAAATCAATACTAAACTCCACTTGTCGGTTGGGTGAGACTCCGGGAAATCTTACGGAAACACATCCAGCTCCGTACAATAGAGTACGTCTGTGGGGACACCTCACTAATGCAGTGTCGATCAAACTCACCAAGTAACCTGACATTCCTCCTTCCTTAGACTTCTCGGTGCCTTCATGCATTTGTGATTACTCTTAGTCTTGCCCTACTCTTAGTACCATAAAGGTGATGGACTCGCCTTGGAACACCTCAATGTCACCTTCTTCTCGCGGCGGTTTATATCGGCATCATGTCTATCTAGCGATCCATACCAAGGATCATGTCAAAATCCATCGAGTTAATCAAATACGAGACTAGCGTCAAATTATTTTCCTCTATCTCGATACTCTCATCAATCATTACATTAGTGAGGATTGTATTTCTGACAGTAAGCTAACATAAGAGACTCAGCAGTTCTAATGCTTCTATGACCAATGGCATGATAAAAATTTGCATACATAAAGAGTGTATGGCACCGGTGTCAAACAAAGCGGCGAGCACATTAGAGATCATAAGCATACGTCTTTGTCTGGGACTATTATCGGCTGATTCATTGAGTAGACTCGATCTTGACCTCCGATGCTTGTCTTTTCCCTTAGATTGTGGACAATGTCGGCTTGTGTGGCACAATTCCCGCAATTATAGCATACACCTTTTCCATACAAACACTTCCCGCCATGATTCTTACCACACTTTGGGCATGCGGGCCTAGTGATCGGCGCACTCGGTCAGATTTCTCATCTACCTTTTACCTTATTGGAAACCATCGACTTAGATTGATTACCATTCCACCCTCTCTTCCCGAGAAGATGACTTAGCGGTGGTTGAGGACTCAAGTTACGACTAGCTTCAACCTCTTGAGCTCTATACACTGTCTCGGTATATGGTAGCACCCCATGACCAGCCACGATGTGACGAATACTCGGGCGTAAACCACTCCGGAACTTAAGGGCCCTCTTTCGGTCAGTATCCACCATGTGCTCCACAAAGAAGCTGACTTGGTTAAATTTTCTCTCATATTCTTCAACGATAAGCTCCCTTGCTCAAGGTTCGAAATCTCTCTCCATTTTCTCTCGGTAGTCTTGTGGATAATCTTGTTCCATCACTAGTTCCTTGAACCGATCCCAAATTAATGCGGCACACTCATTGCCGGCCTCAACGCCTTGATAGCTCATCCCCGATGTACAACATCCTCTACCATTTGATACTAGGCGCGAGAGAATCTTTTGCGCATCGGTGCACCAATGAGCTCAAAGTGCGCTCGAAGACATCAACCATTCGTCGACAAAAGTGGTCCTTCTCGACCATTGAATGATGGTGGTGTGAAATGTCGGGCTGTTGCACAACTTGTGCTTGGGTAAGAGTGGCTCATTATTATAGTGGTTATCTTGACCTCCGTTGTAACACCCCGATATATTGAAGTATATTACGGTGCCGTGGACCCCTACGTGGGACCCACGAGGCTAAAATAAGAAAATACTACTCGACTAACCATTTCGGATAGCGAGGATACACCTGAGAACAAGACGCCCGAAAGAGCAGGCGGAAAAGAACATCAGCGACAAACATAAAAGCTCCGACAAATAACAATCACCATTCGAAGATCAAAAGTCTAAGTACTCGCGAGTACAATCTATTAGTTTAGAAAATAGACAACAACCATATCGAAAGGAACAACGGAAATAAAGGGACTCAAATACACATGTCAGCGACCTTGGCGACATTTTAAATGCTTGTCCCAGCTCGTCCGTGAGAACATAACCTGAAATCAATAACAAGAATTTTCCCAAAATGGGTCCCCAAAGGGGTTAGCAATTATGCTAGTACAAGTAATCAAGGCAAACCATTCGCTTATACGTTTCATAGTATAATGCACCAAATCATTTTAAAACTAAAACCAGACATGTCTTTTCCGGAAACAAACAGTCATCACATTTGCCTAGGATCGGGACGAAGCCACAAATCCCACTCGAGGCCTCTAAGGACCCTCCCGAGCTGCCCATATCATAAAACAAATCACGCACATGCATCGCCTAGGACCGGGACGAAGCCATAAATTCCACTCGAGGCCTCTAAGGACCCTCCCGAGCTGGCTAGCTAAACAAACTCATGAATCTAGCGCTAATACCATTGGATTCCCTCCGTGGCCCCGTCGGACCCTCCCGAGGTGAGCAAATCACACACAATATACATTACCATTTCACATTAAGCATAAAGGTTTCCAAAAATACTTGCCTTGAATAATTGGCAGCCTTGAGACGGAAAGGAAAATCACCGAAACGCTAGAAAGCGATGAAACCGAACCTAACGATTCGAAGAACATAATCACAACCACTTCTAAGCGATTACGAAAATGGAATACTCCGAAAACCCGCCTACGATTCATATATATTCGTATAAAAATAGCAATGAGGGCGGACCACAACCAAACCCTCTCGATTTCGCAAAACCATGAAAATATACCATGAATCCATAGGAAAGCTAATGATATCAACAAGATTAATCATATTCATCATGGATTAACCAACAAAATGGAGCGACTTGGAAGAAAATCCAAAACCCCCGATTATCAAAAGTAGGGTTCTAAGAGATTTACCTTGGATTGAGGATGAAGAACACAAGTAGGTGTTGTTAATATACTTCAAGAGCCCAAGGTAAATGGCGTCTGGAGTGATCGGAGGAAGAAATCGCGAAAATCGCTTGGGAAGCTCCACGCCGCGAGGAGGAAGAAATGAGAAAAGGCGTAAATGCAGGTCAACTCCTGGTTTATATAGCCGAGGCGTTAGCGCGCGCTAATCCTCAAAAGTTAGCGTGCGCTAACAGGACAAAACCTCGATCAGAAAGTTAACACCCGATCCGGTACCCGAGTTACGGACCGCTGGCGTGCGCTACCGGCGTGGCGTGCGCTAATAGCCTCTCGGTAGCACGCTATCGGCCATAGCGTGCGCTACACGGACATCGGCTAGTCTGAGGTGAAGCGCGATACTCACGACCCGTTAGCGTCTTGGCTGCCGTAAGCGTAGCGTGCGCTAACGGCATCTCGGTAGTGTGCGCTATCGGCCATAGCGTGCGCTACACAGGCACTGACGAGTCGAGTAATATGTCGATTCTAGATAGATTCGCTGGCGCGCGCAACCCAATCAATCGTAGTGTGCGCTCTTGAAGAATGATTAGCAGCGTTATATTATAATATTTGCGCGCGTTAGGCGAGGATAAAAGCGGTCCTCAACAGAAACATGATCGAAAAATCAAGCGGAACCACAAAATACGCATAATAACATCTGATGGATTTACGGCAACCGTATGGTGGTTGAGCAACAATTACGAGAATTAGATCAACAAGCGGCGAAAGAACCGAGAGGCGTAGAAATGGATGACAAAAGTCTCGAAACAAATATTCTCAAAAATTAATACGATTACGAGGGTCGCTAAAAGCGAGAAATACCTTTGAAAAGTGAAAATACAAGGAAAAAAATGCGGATATTACATTCTTCCCCTCTAAAAATAAGTTTCGTCCCGAAACTTAAGAAACAAACAACTCGGGGTACCTAGCACGCATGCTATCCTCGGTTTCCCAAGTTACCTCCTCGACACCATGTCTCCACCACTGCACCTTGACCAAGGGGATGGTCTTATGTCTCAGTCGCTTCTTACGGTGCTCCAAAATTTCCAGGGGGCGCTCCTCGAAGGTAATATCCTCGGCGACGTCGATCTCACCATAGTCAATGATGTGACTAGGATCCAGAACATATTTCCTCTGTTGGGAAACGTGGAAAACGCTATGAACGTGACTCAAGGCCGGAGGTAGCGCTAAACGGTATGCCAACTCACCGACTCGCTCGAGAATCTCAAAGGGTCGATAAATCTCGGACTCAACTTTCCCTTCTTCCGGCGAAAACTCCCTCGTCGGCGACACCTTTAGCAAACGTGGTCTCCACATCGAACTCCAAGGAGTCGACGACGGACGTCGCATAAGATTTCTGTCGACTCTGGGCGGTCAACATCCGTTCTCGGATCAATTCCACCTTTCGCCTCGGCTCTAAAGCGATATCCGGTTCGGTCCCGACCAAATAGGACGCCTTATTCCAACAAATCGGCGATCGATATCGCCGCCCATAAGAAACCTCATACGGTGCCATTTGAATCGCGCGTGCCAACTATTGTTGTCGTGAATTCGATCAACGGCAAATGCTCTTCGAGTCACTACTCCATTCGAGAGCACAATCACACAACATATCCTCGAACATCTGGATAGTGCGTTCATTATCCATCGGCGAGGGTGAAAGAGGTACTCAAGCGCAAGCGAGTGCCCAACGCCTTATGCACCGCCTTCCAAAGTGCGATACAAAGCGACCATCCCGATCCGAAACAATATTCTTGGAGTACCATGAAGCCTCACAATCGCCTGATAAACACACGAGCCGACCTCTGGGCCCCAAGTCTCCTTGATGCCCAGAAAATGTGTCGACTTGGTTAGACGATCAACAATCACCCAAACCATATTCATGTCCGATCTCGATCTCGGCAAACTCGTGATGAAGTCCATCGATATATCTTCCCATTTCCACTCCGAAACGAGAAGTGACTGTAAAAACCCGGCCGGCCGCTGATGTTCGATTTTGACTTGTTGACAAGTCAAACATCTCGCTTCTAAGCTGTGCGACCTCCTCCTTCATATCATTCCACCAGAAATTCTTTCTCAGGTCCTTGTACATCTTACTCAAACCAGGATGAACGGAGTAGGGTGTAGCATGGGCCTCGCGCAAAATACTTTGTCTCAACTCTGTGTCGTTCGGTACACAAAGCCGACTCTGGAATGTCAAAACACCATCCTCGTGAATCACAAACCCATGAGACTTTCCTTTAAGAATATTCTCTCGGATTTGGATAATCATCGGATCCTCCAACTGTTTCTGTTTAATTTCATCGATCAAGGATGACGAAATCTCTAAAGCACAGAGTTGCCCAACGGCTCCCGGCAACAAAACCTCAACTCTCAACCTAATCAAATCTCGCTGAAGCTCCGATTGAGATGTAAGGATCTCAAGTGTCCGCAGCGAGACCGATTTCCGACTCAAGGCATCGGCCACGATGTTCGCCTTGCCCGGATGATACAAGATTTCGAGATCATAATCCTTAATCAACTCTAACCACCTCCTCTGCCTCATATTGACTCCGTTGAGTAAATATGTATTCGAGACTTTTATGATCGGTAAAAATCGACATGCGAGCCAAAAATATAGTGACACCAAATCTTGAGCGCAAAAACAGCGCCGCTAACTCCAAATCGTGAGTAGGGTAGTTAAGTTCATACGGCCTCAACTGTCTCAACGCAAACACAATAGTCTTGACGTGTTGTATCAACACGCACCCAAGACCCTGACCCGAAGCATCGCTATAAACAACAAAACCCTCATTGCCATGTGGCAACGCCAAAATCGGGGCTGAATTCAAACGCCTCTTCAGCTCCTCAAAACTCGATTGCCTCTCGTCATTCCATATGAACTTCTCGGACTTCTGAAGCAATTGAGTAAGTGGCGAGCGATTTCGAGAAACCCTCGATGAACCTACGGTAGTAGCTTGCTAAACCGAAACTACGGACCTCCTTCACGTTCTTAGGCGATGCCCAATCCAACAACGCCCAATCTTCTGGGTCCACACGAACACCCTCAGTGAAATCACGTGACCTAGAAACATCACTTCCTTCATCAGAACTCACATTTCGAGAACTTTGCATAGAGTTGCTCGGTCCTCAAAATATCGACACTACTCGCAAATGATACGCGTGTTCTTCCTCATTCCTCGAATAAATAAGGACATCGTCGATGAATACGACGACACACTTATCCAAATACTCAATAAAGACTTTGTTCATCATTTGCATGAACACCGCCGGCGCATTAGTTAACCGAAAGGCATAACTACAAACTCATAATGTCCGTATCTCGTCAGAAAAGTTGTTTTTGGCACATCGGACTCCCTCACCGGTGATAGTACCCGAGCTCAAATCAATCTTGAGAATACCATAGCTCCTGCAACTAATCGAACAAGTAATCAATCCTCGGCAAGGGATACTTGTTACGGATGGTCACCTTGTTTAGTTCGCGGTAGTCGTCTGAAACACAGTGAACCATCCTTTTCCGTACAAAGCAGGACCGGTGCGCCCCAAGGCGAAGCACTCGGTCGAACATACCCCGACTCAAGAAGCTCACTCAGCTGCTTTTCAACTCGGCCATCTCTGAAGGTGCCATGCGATACGGCGTCTTGAAATTGGAGCCGCGCCCGGCTCTAACTCTATAGCAAACTCGACCTCACAATCCGGTGGCAATCCGGTAACTCGTCGGGAAATACATCGAAACTCACTAGCAGTGGAGTCGATGAAAACTCGACTCCACCATCCTCCGCCTTCAAGGCATAGCACCAATAACCGGTACACCCCTTTCGCAGAGTCTCATCGCCCTCAAGGCGTTAATAACGAACTTCTGGTTTCTCTTTCGCCCTGCAAAAGAGTGCTCGGTGCCGTCCTCGGCTAGCATGGTGATGATCCTCGTGCGGTAGTTCATGATTGCACCATGCCGCTCGAGCCAATCATCCCCGAGAATCAAATCCTCACCCTCAATATTAACGACAATAAGATTCGAGAGCCAAGCCATCTCACAAATAAACACGAGCAGTCTCGATCGCCAACGATACTATCACCGCTAGGAAGTTTAACGATGAAAGACTCGCAAGGAGACAAACAGTTGAGACTCAAATGGCGCACACATTCCAGCAATATGAACGAATGTGTAGCACCAGAATCGAAAAGCACACCGACAGGATGAGAATGTATATGAACGGTACCTGTCGCCACGATGGCATTTGGATCATCGGCCCTCCTCATCTCGTAGATACGCGGCTGGGCGGAGCCGACACTGGAAGCTCCTCCTCTAGCGGGCTGACCCCGACATCTACCTCGGTTGGCACTTGGTGGAGACTACGGAGCAAACGAGCCCTGGTTCACACTCGGCTCTCTAGGTGCTGGAAAAGAATCACGGGTCTCGTGAATCTGTCTGATTTGTTCACAAAAGAGGGCCTTGTGGCCCAAGTTACCACAAGTATGACAAGTCAACTTCTGACGAGGACACTGCCGGTTCTATGGCGGTGGCCACGATTAAAGCATGTGGGATCACGAATGGAGGTTACGCGGTACCTCAAGAACTCCCGAGAAAAATAAGCCGAACCGCACGCAGGAACATTTGCGGTGGGGTTTTTTGGCCTCCACCCTTAGGACGAGAAAAATTTCCAACGGACTTACGCTTCTTGTTCTCACGCGCCGCTTCACTAGCCGTCACCGACATATCGTACGCAAGAACCTACTCGATAATCCTTCAAGGTAGAGGCAGAGTCAGATATATAGTCCCGAATTGATTTCATCCGCTTAGAAAAGTGAAAAATTTTGTCGTTCTCCTCGACAACTTGGGTCTTCACGTAGCCCGACTCCTTGTTGAAATCGGCGATAGCTTGAGAGACAGAATGTCCAGCGGTTGAGCATCATAGAAGGCATGGACTCGAGCACTGTCTAGCAGGCCACAGGCAATACTCGGTCTCCATCGAGTCTTTAAACTCGCCCATGAAGCAACGTGATCCTTAGGCCCAGCGGCCTCCCACAATCGATGGCGTCCCGGTGAGAAATCTTGGGCAATAGGGACCTTACGGTCCTCGGGACGATTGGTGGCAACGAAGACTTTAGCTATCTCCTTGATCCACCCATCCCGGCCGATCGGGTCGAGGCTCCGTAAGGCGAGGAGGATGCATCTTGATAACATCTTGAAGCCAGCAGTCTGCTCGCCCGATTAGCATGGGCCGGATTCGATTACGAACCACGAGCTATAGCTGCCATCTGGTTCACCATTTCTTTGCATGGCGGCCGCTATACCAAGGTCGGCGCCATCTTGAAGAAGCATGGCTATGATAGTCACCGTACCGCCGGCTCGAAGAATGCGGCGTGGCCGCCCCATTGCTCCACGTCCCGGCCGCGTCCACGGCCACGACCACGACCACGACCACGGCCCCTTCCGGCATCCGTGCTGGTGTTAAGAGGTGGCAAAAAAGCAACTCGATGATAAGTAAAAGAGGAAAAATATCACGGTTCAAGAAAAGGAAATACAATACGAGGAAACAAAGAATCGAGTAAGGGAAACTTACGAACAGAGAAATCTTGAGATCTTTGGCGGTGGTGTGACAATGTGCAAGACAAAACACAACTAGACCCAAATAGCAGACAAGCCTAGGTATCCATAAACCTAGTTCTCTAATACCATTTTACGTAACACCCCGATATATTGAAGTATATTACGGTGCCGTGGACCCCTACGTAGGACCCACCGAGGCTAAAACAAGAAAACACTACTCGATTAACCATTTCGATTAGCGAGGTTACACCTGATAACAACACGCCCGAAAGAGCGGGCGGAAAAGAACATCAACCGACAAACATAAAAGCTCGACAAATAACAATCACCATTCGAAGATCAAAAGTCTAAGTAATCGCGAGTACAATCTATTAGTTTAGAAAATAGACAACAACCATATCGAAAGGAATAATGGAAATAAATGGGAATCAAATGAACATGTCAACGACCTTGGCGACATCTTAAATCTTGTCCCAGCGCCCGCTCGTCCGTGAGAACATAACACGAAATCCATAACAAGAATTTCCCCAAAATGGGTCCCCAAAGGGTTTAACAATTTATCTTGTACAAGTAATCAAGCCAATACATTCTATTACACGTTTAATAGTTTAATGCAACAAATCATTTCAAAAATAAAAGAATACATATATTTTACGGAAACTTACAGTCATTCAAATTTGCCTAGGACTGGGACGAAGCCACAAATCTCATTCGAGGCCTCTAAGTACCCTCCAGTGGCCATATCATAAAACAAATCACGCACATGCATCGCCTAGGACCGGGACGAAGCCACAAATCCCACTTGATACCTCTAAGGACCCTCCATTGGCTAGCTAAATAAACTCATGAATCCGGGCTAATACCATTGGATTCCCTCAGTAACCCGTCGGACCCTCAGAGTGAGCAAATCATACACAATATACATTACCATTTCACGTTAAGCATAAAGGTTTCCAAAAATACTTGCCTTGAATAATTGTGGCCTTAGCGAGCGGAAAGGAAAATCAGAAGCGAATCTTAGAAATCGATGAAACCGAACCTAACGATTGAAAAACATAATCACAACCATTTCTAAGCGATTACGAAAATGGAATACTCCGAAAACCCGCCTACGATTCATGTATATTCGTATAAAAATAACAACGAGGCGGACCACAACCAAACCCTCTCGATTTCGCAAAACCATGAAAATATACCATGAATCGTAGGAAAGCTAATGATATCGACAAGATTAATCATATTCATCATGGATTAACCAACAAAATGGAGCGAATCGGAAGAAAATCCTAACATGCCCAATTATCCAAAAGTAGAGTTCTAAGAGATTTACCTTGGATTGAGGATGAAGAACACAAGTAGGTGTTGTTAATCTACTTGAGCCCAAGGTAAATGGCGTGCAGGTGATCGGAGGAAAAAATCGCCGAAAATCGCTTGGGGAATCTCACGCCGTGGGGAGGAGAAGAAATGAGAAAAGGCGTAAATGCAGGTCAACTCCTGGTTTATATAGCCGGGCGTTAGTGTAATATCGCAATTTGAATTTGGTAATTTTCTTTTTGGCGAAAGTCCGTTTTGTGGCTCGCTCATGACCGTTCGTCATTCCAAGAATGATTAATTCTGAACTTTTTGTCATCGAGTTCGTTTCGGTGTCGTTTTGTTGAGTTAGTGCTTTTTAGCGACTTTTCCGCACTTGAGCTCGATTCTTGCGAATCTCGTCCGAAACTATTGTTTGAGTTTCTCGCAAGTTCATTTAATGTTATTATTCATGTTGCGAGCTTTGGTTCGGTGTTTCGATCACGTATCGTGATTTTCGGACGTTTTGGGCCATTTTTGTAATTTCCCAAAGTTTGGGGTAATTACTTCCATTGTCAAATTCCGACACTTCGGATGGTCGGAATCGTGTGTTCTCTTAGTGCTTGGATTCGTCTTTGCGAGTGCCGTAACCGTATCTTGATTTTTACTCGAGTTCGGGTTTCGGAGTCGTCAAGACGTCGGAGTAGCCACGGCCAGTCACGGCCGGGCGAGGCTGCTTTGGCGAGTTACGGCCGTAGGTGCGATTCTGGCCGTAAGGTGTCGAGTTACGGCCGTAAGCGTGATCGAATGCTGGCCGTCTGGCCCAGGCGGATTTTGGCGAAGGCGATTCTGGCCGTAAGGTGTGCGATTACGTAGTAAGTGTCCATTTAGTCTTTGGCGATTTTTGCGAATGCGGTTACGGCCGTAAGGCTGCCAGTACGGCCGTAAGGTGTCAGGATTACGGCCGTAAGGCTGCCGATTCTGGCCGTAACCTGTAGGCTATATATAGCACAGCTCGGCGGTCACTTCTACGCGATTTTTCTTCCTTTTCGGCGTGCGCGGCGGAGGCTCGGGAAATCGAGTTCTTGGCGATTCTAATCATTTCCAAGGCATTTTGGAAGATCCTTGTTGATTATATCAACATCTAATCCGTGTATTTCGTCGAATCAAGGTATATTTCTTGATTATCCTTCAAGTTGACTTTTTGGAGAAATTGTTCTTGATTTCGTTTATAATCCGATTTTGATACATCGGTTGGTGTAGTATGATGTTATTAATCGTGTTCTATGGGTTGTATATCCATATATCGAGTTTGTTTCACTCGATTGACGGTCAGTGTTCTTGGGAATTATTGAACATTTAGTGTTCGATTAAATGTCCCGATGAGTTTCCCTTCGATAGTTTGTTGGGATTTAGTTGTTTTGGCCTTGATTCTCGTCGTAACCATGTGTTATTGTTATTTAGGAGGTTTATAGGTGTTCGAGGATTCCGATGTTGAATTCCGTTTGGTGATTGATGATTCGTGTGGTGTTATTCTCGTAATACTCGTGGTCTTTATCGCGTTCTTGATATTGTTCGGGGTTCGGAGCTATTCGACCGCGTCTATCCGTCATCTTGTTGCATTGTAGTTTTGAGGCAAGTATCTTGCCCATACATTTCATGTTTCGTTGATATAATTCTTGATAAATGATTTTATGCGAAATCGATATTTAATGAACGTAAAAAAGGATTTGTATGTCCTCGATAAATGTTGTCTTTCAACGATAATTCGTATACTTCGTGAATATGTGTTCTCGGAATATGTGTGTTGGTTTTGTATGTTTAAAGATAATATGACCACTTGAGTGAGTTTGATAGACCGTAATCCTTTCGGGGATTACGTATTGTTATTGTGTACTTGTTCGGTAAGAGCGTAATGTGTGTGATATTAGTTGTTACTCCTTGAAAGGAGGTTGTGATACTTAATGTTGTTTGGCTTGACAAGTGATTATTGTTGTGTGCTTGATGTATGTGATGTGCCTCGGGTAGGATTGTTGAATCTCAGGATCCATACTTGCTAGTATGGGTCGGGCGTGGCCGTAGGGTTATCGATCCGGGTATGTCTTGCGGGGACTCAGGGTTCGTGGCTTGTTAGCCCGATGCCGAGATAACTTGTGGGGTTATCATCGGGTATGTCTTGCGGGGACTCGAGGTTCGTGGCTTGTTAGCGCGATCTGGGATAACTTATGGTTGTGGTTTGATTATGCACGTATATGTGCTTGTAGTCGCGTATGCGGTTACGGTGACATGTGATTTGATATAGTTTCCTGTGGGTTATTCACTCGGGTTTGTTCTACGGGAGCATCGAAGTCAAGTGGCTTGCTAGCACGGGACGCGAATAATCTGTGGAAACGAGTTATTATGGTATGATCGGGTCATGGACCCCATTTGTTGTTATCGAATTCATGTTTTGAAAAGAATGATTTTTGAAATTTGTGTCCAAAGGTTTTGAAAGGTTTGAGAAATTCTTAAATCGATGTATTCAAAACTCTGAGGTTGTAAATGTTTTTTTTTACAGATGTATATCGGGTTTACCATATCTTTCGATTTAATCATTTGATTAAGTAAATCACCTCGGGAAGTATGTTTATGATTAACATGTTTCGTGGAGTATGATATGTATGGCTCGTTTTCGTATTTTATACTTGCACTAGCAAAACAGTGGAGTTTTGCTAACCCCAGTATTCGGGGGTGGATGTCTATTTTGCATTCGGGTTTTGGAGCATAGCAGAGTCGGCACGAAGGATGATGAAAGATGAGCGATCTTATTCACACGAGGACCCGTTGATGTCGTCTTGGTCTAGTTGTATTTTTTCTCATTGCAGTATCTTTTCCCGTTATGCGGAGTTTATTGTATTCTGACCCCTGCGTGGGTAAGTGTTTGGAATTGAGTAGTATTCGAGGTGTATGTATTTATTGAAAGACCAAATCGGTATGCTGAGTCATTTGCCTTGAAGGCATTGTCGAGATGTTAAATGTTGTTACCGGCTGGTAGATCCTCGAGGAGAGGGTCTACGGCGTGTAATATCCACGAGTGGATTGGGGTGTTACGAGAATGGTATCGGAGCTTAGGTTGTGGAAACCCAGGTGTCGGGTCGGTGGTGTCTATTGAGTTTTTGTCTCGTCGGATTTTATCGGTGAGTCGTGTCATGACAGCGTCGTGCGAGTTGGTTGGTCGTGATTAGTATCGTGGGCGATCATCATCTTCGTGCGACCTGTGAATGTAAGTCTCCCTTCTTGGTGTTGTGCCTCGTGTGACACGAGCTATTTTTATGATTATTTGTTAAGTGACGGAATCCTCTTATGGATTTTGATTTCGTGATATGTGGTTATTCGACTCTCATATTTCGTTCATATGAGGAGTAATGTTGTTGGATTGTGCATGTTGAACTGTATTTCTTTTATCCATTGCGTGAGTTCTTTTGTAATGACTTTCGGTATTTTTCCGACCGAGTTTTATTTGAAAATCGATTCCCTTAACCGAGTTTTGGCATTGTGGCCTTGATCATTTTGGCGAAATTCTTATGACGGTATTTAGTATTTTGTAAATGGCTTTTGTGAGTTTTGAAATATTACCGTCATCGGCCTTTTAGCGTTTTTGTAAATGGTTTTATCTGGTGGGTTCGCGCGAGACCCACGGCGCTATAATGTTCCGTGTAATTACCTGAATTTTTTGGGCATTCTAGCCCATTGAATTATTTTCGAAAACCTTGAGTATCTTAGAAAATAAATTTAGAAATACGTTTAAAATGAATTATTTTCTCGTGGTACATCGAGTGCCACAATTTGTTTCAAAATTCTTCTACCTCGAGGACCCAAAATGTTTTGAGATATTTTCAATGTTTTATAAACACTTTTACTTAGACCGAGTCGAATATTACGAAAGTTTTCACTAAGAAAAGATGTCCTCATTTTTGCAAGATGATTTTCAAGGTCTCGATAACAATGTTTACACTACTTTTTGTAAAGTGATACTCAAGATCAGCTGGTGTTTCCAAACTATTTTCAAAAGTAGGTTTTCGTTTTAAAACCTATCCATTCCGTTTGAGGGTGGGTATGTATGTATGATGTTCGCGTTGTCGTTATGATGTTAGCTTGAGTATGATCGAGTTGGTGGCATTAACGTTGAGGCGTTGCCACGCAATTGTTATACTAGCCCTCTGTGAGAGGTGTGGCCCGATAATTCTTGTTTATCGCCTCGTGGTGATTTGCGTGTTGACACGAGTGTGGTGTTGAAGCTTGGGTTGAGTACGTTCGTGTATATGTGTGATTATTCCATGATGCTTTGTGATTATGTCTTTGGTTATCGTTCGGGCCGTCGAGATTCTTTGAGCGATACCGTCGTTGCTATGATTTTAGTATGCTGTTGCTTTACGATGGAAATCATTGTATGTGATATGTGTTATGATTTTTGTTGTCTTTGTGTAATTACTTATTCGGTATGCCGAGGGCCGAGGTCGTGGTCGTGGCAATCGGACGCGTAGTCGAGATCATCTTGCCGGTGATGATGCGGTATTGGTGTCGCTACTATTTTGCGGCGAGTAGCTACAGATGACTCGATTAACTCGGGCGATTCAGCGCATTACAGATGTGACTCGAGAACAACTGGTGCAAACCGGTGGCCGGGAGGTAGTCGTATGAATCCCCCTCGATTCGCGGTATTGCGGATGCGTTGAGGTGCAGGATGGTTGGCTTTTCCGGTTGGAAAAGATATTTGAAATTGATTGATTGTCTGAAGAGCGGAAGGTACCTATTGCGCGGTACCTTCTTGACAAAGATGCCGCTAATTGGTGGGAGGGCTGTTAAGCCTCATGATCGTGATGTCACGTGGCGAGTTCAGGCATTCATGGAAGGCGAGTTACGTCAGAAACCGATTAGAGAAGCGAGAGGATTCACGAATTTTATTCGGCGAGAACCACAAGGTGTTTGAGTGTCACGAGGCTATCATCGACTATAGCAAACAACTCGATTATGTGCGAGATCGGGTGAGAACAGGAAGAGAGGATCTTTCATTTTGTGAGACGAATGAAGCCGAGAGATTCGGCGTGTATATGTCGGGACTCACTTGCACTTCGTTGAGGACTACCAAGATCGAGCCTTGGCCGTGAACTAGCTTCTTTATCGTCGGAGCGTGTGCCAGTCGAATAAGCATAGGAAGTCGATGACACGGTGGATAGTGCGGGAGTTGGTGTTTCTAGTTCGCAACGTCGTAGTCTTTGGTGTGAAGCTCTGTCGCTCGTTGCGTGGGGTGAGAGTTCCAAGTCTTACGCTTTGACTCTGGTAAAGCCGGGAGGTGTTTTAAGCTTGCAATGTGGCGGGGCATGTCCGTGCACATTGTCCTTCTCACTTGATAATGTGTTACAAGTGCGGGCTTGAGGACAGAGTTCGGTTTTGCGAGTTGGTCAAGAGCCTTAGAGGCACGGATTTGAGCCTTGAAATCGGGACCGACTCAGGAATCCACGAGGCGTGGTCTATCGGTTGAATGTTATGTTATTTCCTTACCCGATTGTTTGAATCTCGGAGATTAAGTTCTTTTATTCGAAGTGGATCGTTTTGTGTTTATTTTTCGTTTTCTCATTGTGCACGGTGCTTAGTGTTTTGTGATTGTTCGGATAATTGACTTGATTGTATTATCTACTTGATGGCGTGTGTCACTTGTTGATTTTATCATGTCTCTCTAGGTGACGTTGTGTTAGTCGATCGTGGAGCGTGTTTTCACGCCGTATATTCCCTTGCGTTGCTTGTAGCGTTTCGCCGATGGGCGTAAGTTACAGCGTTTCTTGTGTATATCGTTGAGTTTTCTGGCGGGATATTGCTTCTCCTACTTATTTTAAGTTTGGGATGAAACTTCTTTTAAGGAGGGTAGAATGTAATATCGCAATTCAATTCGGTAATTTTCTTTTTTGGCGGAAGTCCGTTTTGTGGCTCGCTCATGACCGTTCGTCATTCCAAGAATGATTAATTCTGAACTTTTTGTCATTCGAGTTCGTTTCGGTGTCGTTTTGTTGAGTTAGTGCTTTTTAGCGACTTTTCGCACTTGAGCTCGATTCTTGCGAATCTCGTCGAAACTATTGTTTGAGTTTCTATAAGTTCATTTAATGTTATTATTCATGTTGCGAGCTTTGGTTCGGTGTTTCGATCACGTATCGTGATTTTCGGACGTTTTGGGCCATTTTTGTAATTTCCCAAAGTTTGGGGTAATTACTTCCATTGTCAAATTCCGACACTTCGGATGGTCGAATCGTGTGTTCTCTTAGTGCTTGGATTCGTCTTTGCGAGTACTTCGTAACCGTATCTTGATTTTTACTCGAGTTCGGGTTTGAGGGTCGTCGGGCCGTCGGAGTAGCCACGGCGAGTCACGGCCGGAGGCGAGGCTGCTTTGGCGAGTTACGGCCGTAAGGTGCGATTCTGGCCGTAAGGTGTCAGTTACGGCCGTAAGCGTGATCGAATGCGGCCGTCTGGCTGAGGCGGATTTTGGCGAAGGCGATTCTGGCCGTAAGGTGTGCGATTACGGTAGTAAGTGTCCATTTAGTCTTTGGCGGATTGCAGCGAATGCGATTACGGCCGTAAGGCTGCCGAGAAATGCGGCCGTAAGGTGTCAGCCGATTCTGGCCGTAACCTGCCGGCTATATATAGCACAGCTCGGCGGATTCACTTCTACGCGATTTTTCTTCCTTTTCGGCGTCAGCGGCGGAGGCTCGGGAAATCGAGTTCTTGGCGATTCTAATCATTTCCAAGGCATTTTGGAAGATCCTTGTTGATTATATCAACATCTAATCCGTGTATTTCGTCGAATCAAGGTATATTTCTTGATTATCCTTCAAGTTGACTTTTTGGAGAAATTGTTCTTGATTTCGTTTATAATCCGATTTTGATACATCGGTTGGTGTAGTATGATGTTATTAATCGTGTTCTATGGGTTGTATATCCATATATCGAGTTTGTTTAACTCGATTGACGGTCAGTGTTCTTGGGAATTATTGAACATTTAGTGTTCGATTAAATGTCCCGATGAGTTTCCCTTCGATAGTTTGTTGGGATTTCCGTTGTTTTGGCCTTGATTCTCGTCGTAACCATGTGTTATTGTTATTTAGGAGGTTTATAGGTGTTCGAGGATTCGATGTTGAATTCCGTTTGGTGATTGATGATTCGTGTGGTGTTATTCTCGTAATACTCGTGGTCTTTATCGCGTTCTTGATATTGTTCGGGGTTCGGAGCTATTCGACCGCGTCTATCCGATCATCTTGTTGCATTGTAGTTTTGAGGCAAGTATCTTGCCCATACATTTCATGTTTCGTTGATATAATTCTTGATAAATGATTTTATGCGAAATCGATATTTAATGAGCGTAAAAAGGATTGGTATGTCCTCGATAAATGTTGTCTTTCAACGATAATTATACTTCGTGAATATGTGTTCTCGGAATATGTGTGTTGGTTTTGTATGTTTAAAGATAATATGACCACTTGAGTGAGTTTGATAGACCGTGATCCTTTCTTAGGGATTACGTATTGTTATTGTGTACTTGTTCGGTAAGAGCGTAATGTGTGTGATATTAGTTGTTACTCCTTGAAAGGAGGTTGTGATACTTAATGTTGTTTGGCTTGACAAGTGATTATTGTTGTGTGCTTGATGTATGTGATGTGCCTCGGGTAGGATTGTTGAATCTCGGGATCCATACTTGCTAGTATGGGTCGGGCGTGGCCGTAGGGTTATCGATCCGGGTATGTCTTGCGGGGACTCCGAGGTTCGTGGCTTGTTGGCCGATGCCGAGATAACTTGTGGGGTTATCATCGGGTATGTCTTGCGGGGACTCAGAGGTTCGTGGCTTGTTAGCGCGATCTGGGATAACTTATGGTTGTGGTTTGATTATGCACGTATATGTGCTTGTAGTCGCGTGGCTGCGGTTACGGTGACATGTGATTTGATATAGTTTCCTGTGGGTTATTCACTCGGGTTTGTTCTACGGGAGCATCGAGGTCCGTGGCTTGCTAGCACGGGGCGCGAATAATCTGTGGAAACGAGTTATTATGGTATGATCGGGTCATGGACCCCATTTGTTGTTATCGAATTCATGTTTTGAAAAGAATGATTTTGAAATTTGTGTCCACTAAAGGTTTTGAAAGGTTTGAGAAATTCTTAAATCGATGTATTCAAAACTCCAGGGTTGTAAAATGTTTTTTTACGGATGTATATCGGGTTTACCCTATCTTTCGATTTAATCATTTGATTAAGTAAATCACCTCGGGAAGTATGTTTATGATTAACATGTTTCGTGGAGTATGATATGTATGGCTCGTTTTCGTATTTTATACTTGCACTAGCAAAGCGGTGGAGTTTGCTAACCCCGAAGTATTCGGGGTGGATGTCTATTTTGCATTCGGGTTTTGGAGCATAGCCGCAGTCGGCACGAAGGATGATGAAAGATGAGCGATCTTATTCACCACGAGGACCCGTTGATGTAAATCTTGGTCTAGTTGTATTTTCTTCTCATTGCAGTATCTTTTCCCCGTTGTACGGGAGTTTATTGTATTTTGACCCCTGCGTGGGTATGTGTTTGGAATTGAGTTGTATGTATTTATTGAAAGACCAAATCGGTCTCTGAGTCATTTTGCCTTGAAGGCATTGTCGAGATGTTAAATGTTGTTACCGGCTGGTAGATCCTCGAGGAGAGGGTCTACGGCGTGTAATATCCACGAGTGGATTGGGGTGTTACGAGAATGGTATCGGAGCTTAGGTTGTGGAAACCTAGGTGTCGGGTCGATGGTGTCTATTGAGTTTTTGTCTCGTCGGATTTTATCAGGTGAGTCGTGTCATGACAGCGTCGTCGGAGTTGGTTGAGTCGTGATTAGTATCGTGGCGATCATCATCTTCGTGCGACACAGTGAATGTAAGTCTCCCTTCTTGGTGTTGTGCCTCGTGTGACACGAGCTATTTTTATGATTATTTGTTAAGTGACGGAATCCTCTTATGGATTTTGATTTCGTGATATGTGGTTATTCGACTCTCATATTTCGTTCATATGAGGAGTAATGTTCTTTGGATTGTGCATGTTGAGCTGTATTTCTTTTATCCATTGCGTGAGTTCTTTTGTAATGACTTTCGGTATTTTTCCGACCGAGTTTTATTTGAAAATCGATTCCCTTAACCGAGTTTTGGCATTGTGGCCTTGATCATTTTGGCGAAATTCTTATGACGGTATTTAGTATTTTGTAAATGGCTTTTGTGAGTTTTGAAATATTACCGTCATCGGCCTTTTGGCGTTTTTGTAAATGGTTTTATCTGGTGGGTTCGCGCGAGACCCACGGCGCTATAATGTTCCGTGTAATTACAGAATTTTTTGGGCATTCTAGCCCATTGAATTATTTTCGAAAACCTTGAGTATCTTAGAAAATAAATTTCGAAATACGTTTAAAATGAATTATTTTCTCGTGGTACATCGAGTGCCACAATTTGTTTCAAAATTCTTCTACCTCGAGGACCCAAAATGTTTTGAGATATTTTCAATGTTTTATAAACACTTTTACTTAGACAGGTCGAATATTACGAAAGTTTTCACTAAGAAAAGATGTCCTCATTTTTGCAAGATGATTTTCAAGGTCTCGATAACAATGTTTACACTACTTTTTGTAAAGTGATACTCAAGATCAATGGTGTTTCCAAACTATTTTCAAAAGTAGGTTTTCGTTTTTAAAACCTATCCATTCCGTTTGAGGGTGGGTATGTATGTATGATGTTCGCGTTGTCGTTATGATGTTAGCTTGAGTATGATCGAGTTGGTGGCATTAACGTTGAGGCGTTGCCACGATTGTTATACTAGCCCTCTGTGAGAGGTGTGAGTGATAATTCTTGTTTATCGCCTCGTGGTGATTTGCGTGTTGACACACGAGTGTGGTATTGAAGCTTGGGTTGAGTACGTTCGTGTATATGTGTGATTATTCCATGATGCTTTGTGATTATGTCTTTGGTTATCGTTCGGGCCGTCGAGATTCTGAGCGATACCGTCGTTGCTATGATTTTAGTATGCTGTTGCTTTACGATGGAAATCATTGTATGTGATATGTGTTATGATTTTTACATTTGTCTTTGTGTAATTACTTATTCGGTATGCGAGGGCCGAGGTCGTGGTCGTGGCAATCAGACGCGTAGTCGAGATCATCTTGCCGGTGATGATGCGGTATTGGTGTCGCTACTATTTTGCGGCGAGTAGCTACACGGATGACTCGATTAACTCGGGCGATTCAGCGCATTACAGATGTGACTCGAACAACAGTGCAAACCGGTGGCCGGGAGGTAATTCGTATGAATCCCCTCGATTCGCGGTATTGCGGATGCGTTGGGTGCAGGATGGTTGGCTTTTCAGTTGGAAAAGATATTTGAGTATTGATTGTCTGAAGAGCGGAAGGTACCTATTGCGCGTACCTTCTTGACAAAGATGCCGCTAATTGGTGGGAGAATTTGTTAAGCCTCATGATCGTGATGTCACGTGGGCGAGTTCAGGCATTCATGGAAGGCGAGTTCTATCGAAACCGATTAGAGAAGCGGAGGATTCACGAATTTTATTCGGCGAGAACCACAAGGTGTTTGGTGTCACGAGGCTATCATCGACTATAGCAAACAACTCGGTTATGTGCGAGATCGGGTGAGAACCGAGGAAGAGAGGATCTTTCATTTGTGAGACGAATGAAGCCGAGAGATTCGCGTGTATATGTCGGGACTCACTTGCACTTCGTTGAGGACTACCAAGATCGAGCCTTGGCCGTGAACTAGCTTCTTTATCGTCGGAGCGTGTGCGAGTCGAATAAGCATAGGAAGTCGATGACACGGTGGATAGTGCGGGAGTTGGTGTTTCTAGTTCGCAACGTCGTAGTCTTTGGTGTGAAGCTCTGTCGCTCGTTGCGTGGGTGAGAGTTCCAAGTCTTACGCTTTGACTCTGGTAAAGCCGGGAGGTGTTTTAACGCAATGTGGCGGGGCATGTCAGTGCACATTGTCCTTCTCACTTGATAATGTGTTACAAGTGCGGGCTTGAGGACAGAGTTCGGTTTTGCGAGTTGGTCACCGAGCCTTAGAGGCACGGATTTGAGCGAAATCGGGACCGACTCAGGAATCCACGAGGCGTGGTCTATCAGTTGAATGTTATGTTATTTCCTTACCCGGTTGTTTGAATCTCGGAGATTAAGTTCTTTTATTCGAAGTGGATCGTTTTGTGTTTATTTTCGTTTTCTCATTGTGCACGGTGCTTAGTGTTTTGTGATTGTTCGGATAATTGACTTGATTGTATTATCTACTTGATAGCGTGTGTCACTTGTTGATTTTATCATGTCTCTAGGTGACGTTGTGTTAGTCGTCGTGGGCGTGTTTTCACGCCGTATATTCCCTTGCGTTGCTTGTAGCGTTTCGCGATGGGCGTAAGTTCACAGCGTTTCTTGTGTATATCGTTGAGTTTTCTGGCGGGATATTGCTTCTCCTACTTATTTTAAGTTTCGGACGAAACTTCTTTTAGGAGGGTAGAATGTAATATCGCAATTCAATTCGGTAATTTTCTTTTTTGGCGGAAGTCCGTTTGTGGCTCGCTCATGACCGTTCGTCATTCCAAGAATGATTAATTCTGAACTTTTTGTCATTGAGTTCGTTTGGTGTCGTTTTGTTGAGTTAGTGCTTTTAGCGACTTTTCCGCACTTGAGCTCGATTCTTGCGAATCTCGTCCGAAACTATTGTTTGAGTTTCTATAAGTTCATTTAATGTTATTATTCATGTTGCGAGCTTTGGTTCGGTGTTTCGATCACGTATCGTGATTTTCGGACGTTTTGGGCCATTTTTGTAATTTCCCAAAGTTTGGGGTAATTACTTCCATTGTCAAATTCCGACACTTCGGATGGTGAATCGTGTGTTCTCTTAGTGCTTGGATTCGTCTTTGCGAGTACTTCGTAACCGTATCTTGATTTTTACTCGAGTTCGGGTTTGAGTCGTCAAGACCGTCGGAGTAGCCGCAGCCGAGTCACGGCCGGGCGAGGCACAGCTTTGGCGAGTTCTGGCCGTAAGGTGCGATTCTGGCCGTAAGGTGTCAGTTACGGCCGTAAGCGTGATCGAATGCGGCCGTCTGGCGGATTTTGTGAAGGCGATTCTGGCCGTAAGGTGTCTGATTCTGTAGTAAGTGTCATTTAGTCTTGGCGGATTTTTGGCGAATGCGATTCGGCCGTAAGGCTGCCAGTCTGGCCTTAAGGTGTCGAGTTACGGCCGTAAGCTGCCGATTCTGGCCGTAACCTGTAGGCTATATATAGCTTTGGCTCGGCGGATTCACTTCTACGCGATTTTTCTTCCTTTTCGGCGTACGCGGCGGGAGGCTCGGAAATCGAGTTCTTGGCGATTCTAATCATTTCCAAGGCATTTTGGAAGATCCTTGTTGATTATATCAACATCTAATCCGTGTATTTCGTCGAATCAAGGTATATTTCTTGATTATCCTTCAAGTTGACTTTTTGGAGAAATTGTTCTTGATTTCGTTTATAATCCGATTTTGATACATCGGTTGGTGTAGTATGATGTTATTAATCGTGTTCTATGGGTTGTATATCCATATATCGAGTTTGTTTAACTCGATTGACGGTCAGTGTTCTTGGGAATTATTGAACATTTAGTGTTCGATTAAATGTCCCAATGAGTTTCCCTTCGATAGTTTGTTGGGATTTAGTTGTTTTGGCCTTGATTCTCGTCGTAACCATGTGTTATTGTTATTTAGGAGGTTTATAGGTGTTCGAGGATTCGATGTTGAATTCCGTTTGGTGATTGATGATTCGTGTGGTGTTATTCTCGTAATACTCGTGGTCTTTATCGCGTTCTTGATATTGTTCGGGGTTCGGAGCTATTCGACCGCGTCTATCCGTCATCTTGTTGCATTTGTAGTTTTGAGGCAAGTATCTTGCCCATACATTTCATGTTTCGTTGATATAATTCTTGATAAATGATTTTATGCGAAATCGATATTTAATGAACGTAAAAAAGGATTGGTATGTCCTCGATAAATGTTGTCTTTCAACGATAATTCGTATACTTCGTGAATATGTGTTCTCGGAATATGTGTGTTGGTTTTGTATGTTTAAAGATAATATGACCACTTGAGTGAGTTTGATAGACCGTGATCCTTTCTGGGGATTACGTATTGTTATTGTGTACTTGTTCGGTAAGAGCGTAATGTGTGTGATATTAGTTGTTACTCCTTGAAAGGAGGTTGTGATACTTAATGTTGTTTGGCTTGACAAGTGATTATTGTTGTGTGCTTGATGTATGTGATGTGCCTCGGGTAGGATTGTTGAATCTCGGGATCCATACTTGCTAGTATGGGTCGGGCGTGACCGTAGGGTTATCAATCCGGGTATGTCTTGCGGGGACTCCGAGGTTCGTGGCTTGTTAGCCGATGCGAGATAACTTGTGGGGTTATCATCGGGTATGTCTTGCGGGGACTCAGGGTTCGTGGCTTGTTAGCGCGATCTGGGATAACTTATGGTTGTGGTTTGATTATGCACGTATATGTGCTTGTAGTCGCGTATTGCGGTTACGGTGACATGTGATTTGATATAGTTTCCTGTGGGTTATTCACTCGGGTTTGTTCTACGGGAGCATCGAGGTCAGTGGCTTGCTAGCACGGGGCCGAATAATCTGTGGAAACAGGTTATTATGGTATGATCGGGTCATGGACCCCATTTGTTGTTATCGAATTCATGTTTTGAAAAGAATGATTTTTGAAATTTTGTGTCCCTAAAGGTTTTGAAAGGTTTGAGAAATTCTTAAATCGATGTATTCAAAACTCCAGAGGTTGTAAAATGTTTTTTACGGATGTATATCGGGTTTACCCTATCTTTCGATTTAATCATTTGATTAAGTAAATCACCTCGGGAAGTATGTTTATGATTAACATGTTTCGTGGAGTATGATATGTATGGCTCGTTTTCGTATTTTATACTTGCACTAGCAAAGCGTGGAGTTTTGCTAACCCCAGTATTCGGGGGTGGATGTCTATTTTGCATTCGGGTTTTGGAGCATAGCACAGTCGGCACGAAGGATGATGAAAGATGAGCGATACTATTCACACGAGGACCGTTGATGTCGTCTTGGTCTAGTTGTATTTTCTTCTCGCATGCGATATCTTTTCCCGTTATGCGGGAGTTTATTGTATTTTGACCCTGCGTGGGTATGTGTTTGGAATTGAGTTGTATGTATTTATTGAAAGACCAAATCGGTCTCTTGAGTCATTTGCCTTGAAGGCATTGTCGAGATGTTAAATGTTGTTACCGGCTGGTAGATCCTCGAGGAGAGGGTCTACGGCGTGTAATATCCACGAGTGGATTGGGGTGTTACGAGAATGGTATCGGAGCTTAGGTTGTGGAAACCTAGGGTGTCGGGTCGATGGTGTCTATTGAGTTTTTGTCTCGTCGGATTTTATCGGGCGAGTCGTGTCATGACAGCGTCGTGCTGAGTTGGTTGGTCGTGATTAGTATCGTGGCGATCATCATCTTCGTGCGACACAGTGAATGTAAGTCTCCCTTCTTGGTGTTGTGCCTCGTGTGACACGAGCTATTTTTATGATTATTTGTTAAGTGACGGAATCCTCTTATGGATTTTGATTTCGTGATATGTGGTTATTCGACTCTCATATTTCGTTCATATGAGGAGTAATGTTCTTTGGATTGTGCATGTTGAGCGTATTTCTTTTATCCATTGCGTGAGTTCTTTTGTAATGACTTTCGGTATTTTTCCGAGAGTTTTATTTGAAAATCGATTCCCTTAACGAGTTTTTGGCATTGTGGCCTTGATCATTTTGGCGAAATTCTTATGACGGTATTTAGTATTTTGTAAATGGCTTTTGTGAGTTTTGAAATATTACCGTCATCGGCCTTTTTGGCGTTTTTGTAAATGGTTTTATCTGGTGGGTTCGTAGCGAGACCCACGGCGCTATAATGTTAGTGTAATTACGAATTTTTTTGGGCATTCTAGCCCATTGAATTATTTTCGAAAACCTTGAGTATCTTAGAAAATAAATTTCGAGAAATACGTTTAAAATGAATTATTTTCTCGTGGTACATCGAGGTGCCACAATTTGTTTCAAAATTCTTCTACCTCGAGGACCCAAAATGTTTTGAGATATTTTCAATGTTTTATAAACACTTTTACTTAGACCAGGTCGAATATTCGAAAGTTTTTCACTAAGAAAAGATGTCCTCATTTTTGCAAGATGATTTTCAAGGTCTCGATAACAATGTTTACACTACTTTTTGTAAAGTGATACTCAAGATCAATGGTGTTTCCAAACTATTTTCAAAAGTAGGTTTCGTTTTAAAACCTATCCATTCCGTTTGAGGGTGGGTATGTATGTATGATGTTCGCGTTGTCGTTATGATGTTAGCTTCGAGTATGATCGAGTTGGTGGCATTAACGTTGAGGCGTTGCCACGCAATGTTATACTAGCCCTCTGTGAGAGGTGTGGTGATAATTCTTGTTTATCGCCTCGTGGTGATTTGCGTGTTGACACACGAGTGTGGTATTGAAGCTTGGGTTGAGTACGTTCGTGTATATGTGTGATTATTCCATGATGCTTTGTGATTATGTCTTTGGTTATCGTTCGGGCCGTCGAGATTCTTTGAGCGATACCGTCGTTGCTATGATTTTAGTATGCTGTTGCTTTCGATGGAAATCATTGTATCAGATATGTGTTATGATTTTTACATTTGTCTTTGTGTAATTACTTATTCGGTATGCCGAGGGCCGAGTCGTGGTCGTGGCAATCGGACGCGTAGTCGAGATCATCTGCCGGTGATGATGCGGTATTGGTGTCGCTACTATTTTGCGGCGAGTAGCTACAGATGACTCGGTTAACTCGGGCGATTCAGCGCATTACGGATGTGACTCGGAACCTTGGTGCAAACCGGTGGCCGGGAGGTAATTCGTATGAATCCCCCTCGATTCGCGGTATTGCGGATGCGTTGGGTACAGGATGGTTGGCTTTTCAGTTGGAAAAGATATTTGAAATCATTGATTGTCTGAAGAGCGGAAGGTACCTATTACGCAGTACCTTCTTGACAAAGATGCCGCTAATTGGTGGGAGAATTTGTTAAGCCTCATGATCGTGATGTCACGTGGGCGAGTTCGAGGCATTCATGGAAGGCGAGTTACGTAGAAACCGATTAGAGAGCGAGAGGATTCACGAATTTTATTCGGCGAGAACCACAAGGTGTTTCGGTGTCACAGGCTATCATCGACTATAGCAAACAACTCGATTATGTGCGAGATCGGGTGAGAGCAGGAAGAGAGGATCTTTCATTTTGTGACGAATGAAGCGAGAGATTGGCGTGTATATGTCGGGACTCACTTGCACTTCGTTGAGGACTACCAAGATCGAGCCTTGGCCGTGAACTAGCTTCTTTATCGTCGGAGCGTGTGCCGAGTCGAATAAGCATAGGAAGTCGATGACACGGTGGATAGTGCGGGAGTTGGTGTTTCTAGTTCGCAACGTCGTAGTCTTTCGGTGTGAAGCTCTGTCGCTCGTTGCGTGGGGTGAGAGTTCCAAGTCTTACGCTTTGACTCTGGTAAAGCCGGGAGGTGTTTTAAGCGCAATGTGGCGGGGCATGTCCGTGCACATTGTCCTTCTCACTTGATGTGTGTTACAAGTGCGGGCTTGAGGACACCGAGTTCGGTTTGCGAGTTGGTCACCGAGCCTTAGAGGCACGGATTTGAGCAGAAATCGGGACCGACTCAGGAATCCACGAGGCGTGGTCTATCAGTTGAATGTTATGTTATTTCCTTACCCAGTTGTTTGAATCTCGGAGATTAAGTTCTTTTATTCGAAGTGGATCGTTTTGTGTTTATTTTTCGTTTTCTCATTGTGCACGGTGCTTAGTGTTTTGTGATTGTTCGGATAATTGACTTGATTGTATTATCTACTTGATGACGTGTGTCACTTGTTGATTTTATCATGTCTCTACCGGTGACGTTGTGTTAGTCGTCGAGGAGCGTGTTTTCACGCCGTATATTCCCTTGCGTTGCTTGTAGCGTTTCGCCGATGGGCGTAAGTTACGCGTTTCTTGTGTATATCGTTGAGTTTTCTGGCGGGATATTGCTTCTCCTACTTATTTTAAGTTTCGGAATGAAACTTCTTTTAAGGAGGGTAGAATGTAATATCCGCAATTTAATTCGGTAATTTTCTTTTTTGGCGGAAGTCCGTTTTGGCGGCTCGCTCATGACCGTTTCGTCATTCCAAGAATGATTAATTCTGAACTTTTTGTCATTCGAGTTCGTTTCGGTGTCGTTTTGTTGAGTTAGTGCTTTTTAGCGACTTTTCCGCGCTTGAGCTCGATTCTTGCGAATCTCGTCCGAAACTATTGTTTGAGTTTCTCGCAAGTTCATTTAATGTTATTATTCATGTTGCGAGCTTTGGTTCGGTGTTTCGATCACGTATCGTGATTTTGGACGTTTTGGGCCATTTTTGTAATTTCCCAAAGTTTGGGGTAATTACTTCCATTGTCAAATTCCGACACTTCGGATGGTCGGAATCGTGTGTTCTCTTAGTGCTTGGATTCGTCTTTGCAGTACTTCGTAACCGTATCTTGATTTTACTCGAGTTCGGGTTTCGGGGTCGTCGGGCCGTCGGAGTAGCCACAGTAAGTCACGGCCGGGCGAGGCTTTGGCCGAGTTACGGCCGTAAGGTGCGATTCTGCCGTAAGGTGTCGATTACGGCCGTAAGCGTGATCGGTACGGCCGTCTGGCCCAGGCGGATTTTGTGGCCGATTCTGGCCGTAAGGTGTGCGATTACGGCCAGTAAGTGTCCATTTAGTCTTGGCGGATTTTTGCGAATGCGATTCTGGCCGTAAGGCTGCCGAGTACGGCCGTAAGGTGTCGAGTTACGGCCGTAAGGCTGCCGATTCTGGCCGTAACCTGCCGGCTATATAGCACAGCTCGGCGGATTCACTTCTACGCGATTTTTTCTTCCTTTTCGGCGTACGCGACGGAGGCTATGGAAATCGATTTCTTGGCAGTTTCTAATCATTTCAAAGGCATTTTGGAAGATCCTTGTTGATTATATCAACATCTAATCCGTGTATTTCGTCGAATCAAGGTATATTTCTTGATTATCCTTCAAGTTGACTTTTTGGAGAAATTGTTCTTGATTTCGTTTATAATCCGATTTTGATACATCGGTTGGTGTAGTATGATGTTATTAATCGTGTTCTATGGGTTGTATATCCATATATCGAGTTTGTTTAACTCGATTGACGGTCAGTGTTCTTGGGAATTATTGAACATTTAGTGTTCGATTAAATGTCCCAATGAGTTTCCCTTCGATAGTTTGTTGGGATTTAGTTGTTTTGGCCTTGATTCTCGTCGTAACCATGTGTTATTGTTATTTCCGGAGGTTTATAGGTGTTCGAGGATTCGATGTTGAATTAGTTTGGTGATTGATGATTCGTGTGGTGTTATTCTCGTAATACTCGTGGTCTTTATCGCGTTCTTGATATTGTTCGGGGTTCGGAGCTATTCGACCGCGTCTATCCGTCATCTTGTTGCATTTGTAGTTTTGAGGCAAGTATCTTGCCCATACATTTCATGTTTCGTTGATATAATTCTTGATAAATGATTTTATGCGAAATCGATATTTAATGAACGTAAAAAAGGATTGGTATGTCCTCGATAAATGTTGTCTTTCAACGATAATTCGTATACTTCGTGAATATGTGTTCTCGGAATATGTGTGTTGGTTTTGTATGTTTAAAGATAATATGACCACTTGAGTGAGTTTGATAGACCGTGATCCTTTGGGGGATTACGTATTGTTATTGTGTACTTGTTCGGTAAGAACGTAATGTGTGTGATATTAGTTGTTACTCCTTGAAAGGAGGTTGTGATACTTAATGTTGTTTGGCTTGACAAGTGATTATTGTTGTGTGCTTGATGTATGTGATGTGCCTCGGGTAGGATTGTTGAATCTCAGGATCCATACTTGCTAGTATGGGTCGGGCGTGGCCGTAGGGTTATCAATCCGGGTATGTCTTGCGGGGACTCCGAGGTTCGTGGCTTGTTAGCCCGATGCGAGATAACTTGTGGGGTTATCATCGGGTATGTCTTGCGGGGACTCCGAGGTTCGTGGCTTGTTAGCGCGATCTGGGATAACTTATGGTTGTGGTTTGATTATGCACGTATATGTGCTTGTAGTCGCGTGATGCGGTTACGGTGACATGTGATTTGATATAGTTTCCTGTGGGTTATTCACTCGGGTTTGTTCTACGGGAGCATCGAGGTCCGTGGCTTGCTAGCACGGGGCCTTGAATAATCTGTGGAAACGAGTTATTATGGTATGATCGGGTCATGGACCCCATTTGTTGTTATCGAATTCATGTTTTGAAAAGAATGATTTTTGAAATTTGTGTCCTAAAGGTTTTTGAAAGGTTTGAGAAATTCTTAAATCGATGTATTCAAAACATAAAAGCTCCAACAAATAACAATCACCATTCGAAGATCAAAAGTCTAAGTACTCGCGAGTACAATCTATTAGTTTAGAAAATAGACAACAACCATATCGAAAGGAACAATGGAAATAAAAGGGACTCAAATGCACATGTCAACGACCTTGGCAGCATCTTACGTCTTGTCCAGCGCCCGCTCGTCCGTGAGAACATAGTGAAATCCATAACAAGAATTTCCCCAAAATGGGTCCCCAAAGGGGTTAACAATTACGCTAGTACAAGTAATCAAGCCAAACCATTCGCTTACACGTTTCATAGTATAATGCACCAAATCATTTCAAAACTAAAACCGGACATATCTTTTAGGAAACAAGCGATCAATCACATTTGCCTAGAGGGGGCGAAGCCACAAATCCCATTCGAGGCCTCTAAGTACCCTCCAGTGGCCATATCATAAAACAAATCACGCACATGCATCGCCTAGGGCCGGGACGAAGCCACAAATCCCACTCGATACCTCTAAGGACCCTCCCGTTTGGATAGCTAAATAAACTCATGAATCAGGGCTAATACCATTGGATTCCCTCCGTGGCCCCGTCGGACCCTCCGAGGTGAGCAAATCATACACAATATACATTATCATTTCACGTTAAGCATAAAGGTTTCCAAAAATACTTGCCTTGAATAATTGGCGGCCTTAGCGACGGAAAGGAAAATCAGCGGCGAATCTTAGAAATCGATGAAACCGAACCTAACGATTCGAAAAACATAATCACAACCATTTCTAAGCGATTACGAAAATGGAATACTCCCGAAAACCCGCCTACGATTCATGTATATTCGTATAAAAATAACGAGGGCGGACCACAACCAAACCCTCTCGATTTCGCAAAACCATGAAAATATACCATGAATCCGTAGGAAAGCTAATGATATCGACAAGATTAATCATATTCATCATGGATTAACCAACAAAATGGAGCGAATCGGAAGAAAATCCTAAAATGCCCAATTATCCAAAAGTAGAGTTCTAAGAGATTTACCTTGGATTGAGGATGAAGAACACAAGTAGGTGTTGTTAATCTACTTCAAGAGCCCAAGGTAACGGACGTCTGGTGTGATCGGAGGAAATAATCGCGAAAATCGCTTGGGGAAGCTCCACGCCGTGGGGAGGAGAAGAAATGAGAAAAGGCGTAAATGCGGGTCAACTCCTGGTTTATATAGCCACGGGGCGTTAGCGCGCGCTAATCCTCAAAAGTTAGCGTGCGCTAACGGGACAAAACCTTAGTCAGAAAGTTAACACCCCAGTCCGGTACGAGTTACGGGCGCTGGCGTGCGCTACCCAAAACATAGCGTGCGCTAATAGCCTCTCGGTAGCGCTCTATCGGCCATAGCGTGCGCTACGGACATCGGCTAGTCGAGGGTGAAGCGCGATACTCACGACCCGTTAGCTTGCGGCTCGGCCAAGCGTAGTGTGCGCTATGATGTCTCGGTAGCACGCGCTATCGGCCATAGCGTGCGCTACACAGGCACTTGGCCGAGTGCGAAGTAATATGTCGATCTTGGGCCAGTTAAGCTAGCGCGCTACCTAATCAATCGTGGCGTGCGCTGCGAAGAATGATTAACGCGTTATATTATAATATTGCGCGCGTTAGGCCTGAGATAAAAGCGGTCCTCAACAGAAACATGGCCGAAACATCAAGCGGAACCACAAAATACGCATAATAACATCTGATGGATTTACGGTAACCCCATACGGCGGTTGAGCAACAATTACGAGAATTAGATCAACAAGCAGCGAAAGAACCGAGAGGCGTAGAAATGGATGACAAAAAGTCTCGAAACAAATATTCTCAAAAATTAATACGGTTACACGAGGGTTTCTAAAAATGAGAAATACACCAAAAAGTGAAAATACAGGGAAAAGAGAATGCAGATAATAAATACGTTACAATCACCACCCGCTCCAGCATTGGCATTCTGACCTCCAAGATTATCGGCACCTCGGTTATTGGGTGTCCACGTACACGAGTTGACATTGTCCTAGTGTGCATTATAGCCAATGACTTCTCAGGAATATCCTCATAAAGGATCGAAATAAATATACATCGCGTCTAAGGGTTAACTGCTCCCAATAGACACTCCTGCAGTGCTATACTAACGCATCTATATGTATTTATAAATTTATAAGAAAGCGCGTACATGTCCAACATTTATTATGAATCTCAATAGCATATCATCTCTAAAATATAAACATGGTATTGCAACATGATTAAAAAATGAGTTGAATCTCATAACCGTAAAATTTTGTTATGATTATAACATAAACATAACTTGAAATATGTACCTTGGAGTTGACGTGGAGCGGCGACGGTGGTGATAGTAATCATAGATGCCATTAAAGTTTTAACTACTTGCGAAAAAGAAAAATTTAGTTTGAAAAAGAAATTATTTTAACGAGTCTGAGCGAACCGTAGACCCGCTCGATACCACTTATGTAGCGACCACTTTTCAAAATGTCTTTTAAAATATTTTCAAGGGAGATTTAATACCCTTAAGAAAAATACTTGAATAATTTGCAGCGGAAATTAAAATAAGGTCATCCATTTCGCAAGTAAATAAAATAAATTCTCAACATTTCAAACATCCATAATATTCAACATGACATTGAAGCCAAAGTTAAAACTTTTAAATGAGCGAAATAACTAAAAGGCGATAATTATTATTATTACGCCGCCTTTGTCCGCCATGAGACTCCTCAACACGAAAGGTTTAAATAATGGGGTGAGCTTTCAACTCGCTCAGTGGGGCGGGGACGCTTTGTTAAATTTAAATACATAGCCAAGTAGATATTGTAATGCCCGGGTAATTATTGTGTATTTATCTTGTAAGATTCAACTTTGTGATGTTATTATTCGGAGGTTGGTTTCCCGTATTTCGTACCCTTACGTTTTGGTATCTCGGCATTACGCATTCATGGTTACGCACGCGTGTTAACGTCACGCTTATCGACATCCACAACGTCGCTAAGGCTGCGATGTCGTAAGTTATCGATGTGCTTAACATCGTAAGCTAAGTCGACTTGGGATCGGATAAGGGACGGCGTGTGGGGGCGAGGAAGGGGCGGGAAGATTCGTGTGATGTTCGCGTGAACACGGACATAGGTGTTACGTCTGCTATGGTGCATGTTTTACGTCTGGCGAGGACATGGATATTACGTCGTAAAACCATTGTGATTACGTCGTAAGGAAATGCCAAAATCGAGGCGGTGAGTTACAGTGGGGCGACTACGTACGCTAAATCTAGGGTATAACGTACGTTAAGTTTGTTACGTACGTAAGGTTATTTTCATAACGTACGTAATGCCCAAAATTCTATTTATAGACCTCGACCCTATTTCATTTCTCGGCTTTCCTTTGGCGATTTTCGCGTTCTTGAGATCTTTCATCACCTCTTAACCTTCATATCATCTTCTGCGACGATTCTTGGGAAGCTTAGGCCTTGTAGATTGGTGTTCAAGCTTAGATGTTTGAGTTTATTCAAGTTCTTCATTCTTCATCAATTTATTGAGGTATGTGATCATTTACCAACTATTTTAGCATGATCTTAGTAACGTTTTGGACTGTTTTGAGTAGATCGAATCGATTATCTTCTTGAGGAGCCTTTCTTCATGGTTTAGAAGATTAAATTCAATTATTTTCGATTCCTCTTGGTTTTGAAATCGTCGAGCAAACCTTCTAGTGATTAGACTATTGATTAGTGCATCTTGAGATTGTAAACTTAATTATATCTAGTTTTGAAGATTATCTTAGTTCATGAGAATGGTATGATCGAACATTCGGTGAAGAATTAGCAGTTGAACTTAAGGATTTATTCGTATAAGGAGACTAGTAAACAAGTCTTTATCATGATTCATCGAAGTTTCGGGTATCTTGTTATAATAGAACATGATTAGAATCCTCTAGGATGAATTCCATGTTATGTTTTACCAATCAGCAGAAGGAATTGTGTTGGAACTTAGAAAGTACTCTATTGAGCTATTGCGAGGGCGAATAGCGTAGTATCGGTTCAACCAAATTGTGTTAGGGCGAGAATAGTCCATGCCTTGATATAGGGTGTTTCATGCCTTTTGATGATTCATTTGATGATTTGAATGATTATCAGGAACCGTTAGTTATCTGACATTATTGTTCGATGAAGGTTTGCATTAGGTGAGCCGATCAAGTGAGAATTCTCGAAGCGAATAGAAGACTATTGATAGTAGAAATTCTTGTCGCCATTTGTTGAGGCAAGTATCGTAATTTGTTAATATTGGTATTTTGAGCATGCATGTGGTCTATTCATGTTGTTGAACATGGAATTTATTTCGTTGAATTGTCATGATATTCATTATCAAGTGTTTGTATGTCATTGATGTTTTGGATTTAGTTGTATTGATGGACTTTAGAATTTTTAAAAGCTGGTTTCGTATTGTAACCTTATTGACACTTTGATGATATTTTACGGTTGTTTCAAATTTAGCCTTGTAAATTCTTATACAAAGGATTCTATTGTAATTATGTCGAATATATCGGGGTGTTACGGATATGACATGCTGAACACAGGTGATTCCATTAATATGCAAACTTTGTGCATACTGCCTACTACTCATTGGAGGCTACAACGTAATTAATATGCAAACTTTGAGCACATTATGCCTACTACTCATTGGAGGCTACAACGTAATTAATATGCAAACTTTGAGCATATAAATGTTTGGCAAGAAACAAGCATATATACAAGTAACATCATGCATTAAATAAAACAAGCGTAAAATCCCTCGAAATACGATGATGATCCTTGAAAATTTGAGATGCGAATGCAGTTCAAGTACTAGGCTCCAAGTCCTCGTCTCCTAAAATAACATTTAAATTTTAATATTAATATAGTGCCCAAAATAATTTAATATTAATTACTTGAATTTATAATTGAGTAAAAGAGATTTGATTTAAATATTAAATATTGGCTGGGATCAAATTAAAAGATTTGAGAAAACACAATGACTGAAATTGGAATAATTATAAATAGGCTGGGGTTAATTTGAGGGAATTAAGACTGAATGGGCTGAAATTAGAAGGCTGGAAAAGGGCTAGGGTTAATCTGAAGAAACTTAAAATTAAAGGCTGAAATTAAAATATACTAAAAGTTGATTTGGGGTCAAATCGAAAGGTCTGGAATTTTGATGACTCAATTGAAAAACCCTAAAGAATTATTGGGTATAAATACCCTATTAACAAAGGAGTCGGCCGATTAATTCTCATTCTTCTCTCCTGTTCGACCCTCTCTCTCCCTCCTGTTAAATGAAAAACACACACACGCACATAAATACAGGCACACACACACATCTCGCACACCAAATGACGAAGGAAAACGACCGGCGAAGCGGTTATTGGCGGAGAAGGGTCGCACCGCCGAGCATATGGTTAAGCGAGGCGTCTGGGTTCTGGACTACCGCAGGTAGCAGCGGCGACCGAGGTGGAAGGCGATGGCGGCGGCAACAATGGCGACCTCCGGCGGAAAAAGGACAGAGAACAACGGGTTAGCCGAATTTAAGGTTCGGTTTCTGTTATTTGATGATTTCAATCGGGTTTGGGTGAATTGAATCGGGTTGAGAGTTACTGATTTGGGATTCTCGTTTCTGAATTTGTTTGAGGTTTTCTAATTCAGATGTGTTCTAGGTTCAGATGTGATGTTAAATTTATTGTTTGTGATAGTTAGGAAAACTTATAAGTTATGGGTTACAATTTGATATAGAAGGAGAGCATTTTTACATCTGCAAATCATGAAGGAACAGCATTTATGAAGGTATAACAATATTATTTTCAGGAATTAAAGTGGAGGTGTTACCTTGCTGTCAAAAATCTGGTTAGAAACGGCGAACGCAGGGCAGAAACTGGTTCGGGGCTGGAGGTTGCAAGTTCTCCTTCTTGTTGTAGGAATAATTTGCGTAGCAAAGAGCAAATGACTGCCTCTCTTCTTCTCCTTCGGTTGTAAATTTTCTGGTGTGAAATTTTGTTGCAGAATTGTATATTGTATTTTCTCTCTTTTTTTTTGATGATGAACGATGGATTGTAAAGGAGTCTGGCTCTATATATTAGTATATTGATAGGTGTAAATTTTGGAGTATTTTATTTGAATTAGAATTGTATGTTGGATAAACATTGAGGAGTTTTGATGAAGTTAGAGGGTTGGTGAGGAACGATCTGAAGAGTTCTTAATCATGGTTAATTAAGTTTAATCTTAGTTAGTTAAATTAAAACACATGATTAAATATAATTGATATAATAATAATAGTAGTAAAATAATAATTTGGTAATAATGATAATAATATCGGAAAATGATAATGATAATAATAATGATAAAATTAATAATAGTAGTCTTAGTATTATGGTTGAATAAATAATAACACTATTATAATAATGACTACTTGAATATATATATATATATATATATATATGACGAAATGACTCGGGCTATTATAATATGAGAATTTGGTACGGCGCAGGCGTAAGCTTCTGATAATGATATGCGAATAAGGAAAATTTTGGCCTTATTTAATAAATGGAAATAAAATTCGTAAATAAATTGTTGGACATTTAAAATCGTTAAATGCGCTTTCTATAAATTATAAATTAAATCGTCTCGAAAATCGGGCGTTACAACCTACCCCTCTTAAATGAATTTTCGTCCTCGGAAATTAAATCATGTACCTTCAATGGCGAGCGTCGGATACTTAGACGGATCTCTTGTTCGCGTTCCCAAGTAGCTTCATTCGGTCCATGGCGGCTCCATTGAACTTTTACCAGTTTAACCTCCTTGTTTCGTGGCTGATGTACCTTACGCTCCAAAAGCAGTAGTGCACCCTCCGTAAGTCGGAGTTCTTGGCTACGTGCAACTCTTTGAAATTGCATACATGACCAGGATCATGTACATATTTTCTCAGCATGGAAACGTGAAAGACATTGTGCACTCCCGATAACTCCAACGGCAATGCCAAACTATAAGCAAGATCACCAAAACGACCCAAAATCTCAAAAGATCCGATATAACGAGGCTGTATCTTTCCCTTTTTACCGAATCATATCACTCCTTTCATTGGCGCTACTTACAAGAACACTTTTTCTCCAATCTCAAATTAGATATCTTTCCTTCGTTTATCAGCATAAGACTTCTGCCTATCCTGGCCGTTGGTGTTCTGCCTTCACCTGCTGACATATCATACACCTCTCCACAAATACACCAATGTCCCGTTTCATTCCTCTCCACCAAAATAACTTCTTCAGGCCGTGGTACATCTTTGTACCTCCCGGGTGGGCGGAGTATGGTGCATTGTGAGTTTCTTCAAGGATTTGCCTCCTAAGGGATGAATCCTTATGAACACACAATCTCCCATCGTAAGTCAAAACGTCGTCTGCGGCAATGACAAATTTCTCAATACTCCCATCTTGTGCTCGATCTTTCATCTTACATAAGAACTTATCACGTGGTTGAGCCTCCTTAATCTCATCCCCTAAGTTTGGTTGCAAGACCAAAGATGATAGGATTGCTTTCGAACTCTTTGAAGACTCAACTATCTCAATCCTCAAGCTGGGAGAACTCTTTTATCAAACTCTCGATAGGTCAAGCAAGCTAACTCGCCTCTAGTCTTGAGCTCAATGTAATATCCGCATTTTCCTTCCTCTTAATATTCTTATTTTGGTGTATTTTCGTTTTTGGCAACTCGCATGTAAGTATTGACATCTTGAGGATATGTAATATTAGACTTTTTGTTGTTCGAGCTTGTTTCGGACTCGTTTTACTCGATTTGGTGTTTCATGTTGTTTTCGTCGCTATTTCGGGTATTCGTAAATCGTCGTTCGGAACCGCCGTTTCGGGGTTGCCAAGGATCCATCTCATGTTATTATGCGTGTTGTGAACTTTTGTTTGGTGTTTCGATCATGTATCGTACATTTCGGATGTTTTGGGCGTTTTGTAAATTTCCCAAACTTTTGGGAAAATTACGTTTGTTGTTGTTATTCGAACCTTTGAGTAGTCGGGAATATGCTTTCCTTGACACTTTAGTTCGTCGTTTGGTCCCTTACGTCCGTACCATCGTGAATTGTTCACCGTTGTATTTCGATTCTTTTCGGTACCTTCCTCATCTATTTACGGCTGTACTCCCCGAGAAAGGAGCGTTACGTCGTAACACCCTTTTATTAACGTCGTAGCGTCCTAGTGTAAATCGATGCGAGGCATTTACGCCTTTTTGGTTACGTCGTAAGGCCCTTACGGCTTACGTCGTGTCTGACTACGTGCGTTAGCATGTGGTGGCTAGCGTGCGTAGCGAACAGGTTTATAAACCCGAGGAGTTGACCGATTCGGTCATTTTCATCCCTCTCCCCTCCTACGACTTGTGGCGATTTTCTTGGTGTTTTACGGCGATTTGAAGCTTAGCAACTCCGAGCATTCATCTTCTTGAGTTTTGGAGTATTTTATCAATATTTAATCGTGTTCTTCGTCTTTAATTCGAGGTAACTCCTAAAACCTTCTTTTAGGTAAATTTGGGGGTTTTCATGTTTTAAATCAGATTCGTTCCGTATGATAGATTAATTCATAATGAATATGATTAATCTTGTTGGTATGGTTGGTTCTCCTACGGATTCATGGTATATTTTGTGATATTTTTGCGATCAAGAGGGTTTGGTTGTGGTCCCTCGTTGTTGTTTTTATACGAATATACATGAATCATAGGCGGGTTTTCGGGTATTTTCATATTCCGTATTCGTTAGGATTGGTGGTGATTGTGTTCTTCGAATTTCTAGGTTCGTAATTGTCGGTCCCTAGCATTCGTCGGCGTCTTTCCTTCCGATCGTTGCGTCGTCTATCATTCAAGGCAAGTAATTCTTGGAAACCTTTATGTTTAACGTGAAATGGTAATGTATATTGTGTGTGCTTTACTCACTGTTGTGCGGCGATTCATACGCCTCGATAGGCGATCGGCATCACAATCAGAGAAGCCAACCATGGAAGACTTACTCTTGACAAACGCCCAGAGTTCGGCACAATGCGGCGACCGTCTTTTGGTACCCAGCGATCGTCTTTTGATGTCGGCGATCGTCTTTAATAAGCGAACGAGGCGATCATATAGTGCCACGTATGGATCCAGCATCCGTCAAAGTCGTCGAAGACCGAATCTCGGACGGTGGCCCACGTGCGGATCTTCAAAGGATACCGACAGATAGGACCATTGACCCCAGCCTGTCACCTACCTCACCTACAAGCAAGGCCGCGAAAGGTACAAAGTGGGTCCTCCCGTCTGGCTGACTCGAGGCGCGTCTTTGGCTTCCCATTGGTTCGCCCGGTGGCCTCCGGCGGCAACCTCGGACCTCAAGGAGCAGGCCCACGTGGCGGGACGATCGGCCGTCTTATTTTAATATAGAAAGCGGCGGTTGTCGCGATCGCTGAGAATCGGCTACCTTGTCCCTATAAATAGAGAACTCTTGCTATGGCAAAGGGGCCTTGAATTTTACTACAAATTCGATGCAAAACACACACCAAAGAGAGAATCAAAGGCTCTTTTGGCAACCACTAATACATTCATAGTGATATTCATACACATTCATCATATATCTGACAAGAACTCATGATTTATCCATCTCGTTCTTAGGCAATCTACGCGCTCTAAAGCCTAGATAACTAGAAGTCTTTACACTCCTTGTAATAGATTATAACATTAATACTTGTACTCGACATTATATTTATTAATAACATCTAGCGAGAGCATTCAAGCACGTCATTAACAACCCAGGAAAATCTTGTGTTATCTATTTTCTCAGTGAAGTGTTTTCGCATTTGTTTGTTACTCGGTCATTCGGCAATACTATCTCGGATAATATTTTGGGTAACAACAATTGGCGCTAGAAGAAGAGGATCTAAACCTTCATTTTTATTCCTACCGTCTCGAAGAACACTCACTGTTCTCAGGACATATACTTGAAGAAACACTCACTGTTCTTGATAGAAAAACCTTGAAAATGACATACCTGCGACCTCCAAAGAGCCACCTAAGATGCCGGAAATCTCATTCCGGCCGGACCGAATCCCGGCCCACGGCGGAAGGCGGCCGTGGCGGCGCTAGGCTCGCACTCCCGCCCCAGGGACGGTTCTAGCCTCTCACTCGATCGGTTCCACACCACGGAGCAGTTGAGGAGGCTATAGCCATCCTCAGGAGCGGCGAAGGCGATGGCTCGCCCACCATCACTCGTCCACCGTCCGCCGGGCAAACAAGCGGAAGCTCAAGGGGATCTATGTTGAGAAATCAACGAAAGCCCAGAAACCTTTGGAGAAAGGCTCTCATAAGGAGGGGCGATTCCGTCTTGACCGCTGAGAGCGATCCCTCATGGCGACCGGGCACTCGAGGCCCAGTAGAGACATCGGTATCAGAATCCTTTACGGAGTTCGGCATATCCGACTCCCGGGAGACAAGCGGTCGGCGAGCCCTGCTCGCGAAAGAACCAGCTGGCGAGGCTCGTCATTCACCACGAGCTAGGGGATCGATACACGATCGCCTTGGTTCACGCTCGGAGAGCCACTCGGCGACGATCGGGCGGCAGCGATAGCCGCCATGCAACGCCCGGCTCGGCGAGATGAAGGCGCTCTGGAAAATGGGGCGGCGCCGGGAGATCGATCATTGGATCAAGCGAACCACTCACGACTCGGTCGAGCTCACCCGATCCAACCAACGATCAATCCCCACAAACACCTCTATATGAGGAGATCGGATCAGGAAACCCACTTGAAAATTCGGATCTACATGGCCGGATGCGGAGCTTGGATGCGGCGAAATGTCGTATGTTCCCATTAACTCTGGGCGATCTCGCCCACAGGTGGTACATCTCACTACCATCTCGCTCAATCAATTGCTTTGAGAAGGCGGCGACGACTTCATGTCGTGCCCGCCAAAGTCGCTCGCCGGAAGGTCCCACCGCATGATGAAAATCGGGCGGGGAAGGGCGAATCGGATGAGGATTACATCGGCCGGGTAGGCGAGATAGTCCTCACCGGTGAGCCCATCACCAACAAGATCGCTCTCCACGCGATCTGAGCGGATTCCACGGACGCTCGCCCATGTTCGGGCACCTCACAAAAGATTTTCCCAGACCTATACGGTCTTCGCGTCGAGCCGCGATTTTCTGGCCAGGCAAAGGATGTTCTCACTCCGCTTAGACGAGGGACCGTCCGAAGAAGGAAAAGCACCTTCCCATGTCCAGAAGAAGGCGGTCTCCAAGCCCAGAAAGGCGGTCGCCAAGCCGCCTGGCGAGTTCAAAGCCTTCGAGGATGTAGAGGTCCACCTTCTTCACAACCTCAACTTATCTCCGGCCCACATCTACAACGCGATCAAGGGTCGCGAGTGGCTTTCCAAGCCAAAGCCAATACGGGACCACGGTCACCTAGACCGTAGCAAATTATGTGCCTATCATAAGAGTCCCGGCCACAACACTAGCCAATGCCGCGGCCTCCTCAGACAGCTCTGGCGACTGTTTGAGGAAGGCAAACTAGACAATTTGATCACCAAGCCAGAACCCAGGACGGAAAGAGCCGGAGGGCGCGAGCGCCGACCAAGCGAGAGAATTCCTCCCAATCCGATCGCCAGAATCGAGCATGAGCCGGAGTACTCTGATGAGTCGATCCCTCCGATCAACCCTGGCGGTCGGATCAACATGCTTCAAGCAGGAGGTGGGAGCCTCGGGGGCCTTTCCCCGGTTTCCACCCTGTCAAGCGAAGCCGGCGAGGCTTTCGCGAAGTCCATGTTGTAGTACCTCGGGCCGACCATCTCTAAAGACGCACTCATCACCTTTTCCAACAAGGACGGGGAGGGAGTGCGATGTCCCAAAGAGGATGCACTAGTGATCTCGCTTGTATCCTTGGGAAGGCGGTCGATCGCGTCTTTGATCGACAATGGGAGTTTACGCAACATCATATTCAAATCCGCCCTAGACCAACTCGGCAACTTAATCAAATTCATCAAGCCTTTCGACACCGTGCTTCAAGGGTTCGGCGACAACACGATCGAGCCTACGGGAGGATCAAGCTCTCCGTTGAGCTAGTATGCTTTTATGATCCCAAGGTTAGGATTACTAGGAACCTAAGCTTTGTAATCATAGATAGGCCCGACATCTATAATGGGTTCCTAGGTCGCCCCTTTTTGGAAACCTTTGAGGCGGTCGCCTCATCTTTCTTTTCTTGTATCAAATTCCCCACTTTGCCGATGGGACGGTCAGTCTTGTAAAGGAGATCATCTAATGGCAAAAAGATGTTTGAATTACTCCTATGTTGTTACTTCTTTCAATACTTCCCATACTATATGTAACATTGAAGCGATCGGCGATCAACCCATGGAGATCGGCGAACCGAACACATCGTACCAACCCGACTCGGGGACGCCATCTCTCATCAATTGTGGACGACATCGAGCCAAGGATCGGTTTGAGCCAAGTCTCGACATCGATCGAGGACCGAGTCGGAGATCGCACCAAGCGAGGCGGCCGTCCTGTCGAAGAGTTGGAAAGCATTACGATGGATCAGTTCATCGAGCGGGAAGTCAGATTAGCGCAAGCATCGACCACAAATTAAAGGGAGATCGATCAACTTGCTACGTAGGAACATCGGAGTCTTTGCTGTCGCATCAAGATATGGTTGGCATAAGTCCGAACACGCTTGCCATTATCGAAGATCGGCCAAGGCAATGAAGCTGTTCACTAGAAGCGTAGGAAGTTCGGCCCGAGAAATACGCGGCGCTCGACATAGAAGTCGAAGTTACTCAACAACAAATTGATCGGAGTAGCCACGAGACGAACCACGGTGGGTCGCCAGCGGTGCTCGTCAAAAAGCGTGGCTCCTGGAGATTATGCATTGACTTCACCGACCTCAGCGGCATGTCGAAAGATCACTTCCGATGCCTCATATTGATCACTTGGTCGATAGTACGGCGGGTTGCGAAATGATGTCGTTTATGGATGCCTTGGCGGGTATCATCAAATCCCAATGGCGGAGGAAGACATAAAACACACATCTTTCCACACAGAAAAAGACATATACTTTTGGGTCAGGATGCCGTTCGGTTTGAAAAACGCAGGGGCGACCTACCAGCGATTAGTCAACAGAATGTTCGCCGATCAGATCGGCAAGACCATGGAGGTCTACATTGACGATATCGTAGTCAAAAGCCTCAAGAAGGAAGATCACCTCAACGATCTCGCCGAGATGTTCGCCATCCTTGAGAAGTTTAACATGAAGCTGAACCCCAAGAAATGCAACTTTGGGGTGGGCTCCGGGAAGTTCCTGGGGCACATAGTGAGCCAAAGGGGGATCGAGGCGAACCCCACCAAGATACAGGCGATCCTTGACATGCAGAAACCGCGAAACATCAAGCAGGTACAACGCCTCACAGGTTGTCTAGCCGCCCTCAACCGTTTCATATCACGGCTCGGCGATAAAAGCAAGCCTTTCTTCGCGGCCATCAAGAACAAGAAGTTCGCATGGACGAAGGAAAGCCAGATAGCATTCGCCAAAATAAAGGATTATCTATCTAACCCCCAGATCCTGGCAAAGCCGATCCCCGGTGAAAAACTATTCCTTTACCTGGCAGCCTCGGAGGTCGCACTAAGTGCCGTTACAGTGCGGCGGAGGACAAGCCCACTTGCCCATCTACTATGTTAGCTTGGCGCTTCACGGCCGAGACACGTTATACACCATTGGAGAAGATCGCTACGCCCTTGTCATGAGTGTTCGTAAGTTGAGGGCTTACTTCTTCGATCACCAAGTGGAAGTCTAACAACTCTACCTCTAAGACAAGTCTGCACCGACCAGGACACCAACGGGCGACTCCTCAAGTGGTCATTGGAGATCGCCCAATATGGTGTCACTTACGCTCCTCGCACGGCGATCAAAGGCCAAGATCGCGGACTTCGTGGTGGAGTTAACGTTCCCTCACAGTCCAACCCAGTCGGCCGACTGCTGGAAGTTATCGTGGATGGCTCGGCGACCAATTCGAGAGTAGGAGCGAGGATTGTCCTCATCAGCCCGGACGGTCGAGTTTCACAAATGCTGTGCGTTTCGGTTTTCGTGCGACCAACAATGAAGCCGAATACGAAGCTTTGGTAGGCGGGATCGATCTAGCCCCCGCCCTATATGTTCGTCGCCTTCATATCTTCATGGACTCCCTTTTGGTCGTAAACCAAGTCAAGGGAGAATATGAGGCGCGCGGCGAACAGATGGTCAAATACCAAGAGCTGGTCGCCGAAATGTGCACAAAATTTGAAGAAGTACTAATCGAACAAGTCAGGAGCACAACTCCCAGTAGATGCTCTTTCCAAGCTAGCATCATCGGATGGGGCGGCCGACTTCTCGATATCGAATCACAAGGTCGGCAAGGCCGGCGATCAACGAAGCTTTGGTTACCTCGGTCGCCATCGCCGAGAGAAGCTGGATGACTCCGTTCATCAAATACTTAAAGGGCGGAATGGTCACGGCGGCCGTGTTAAAGCTCGCCAACTCCGGCTCCGTGCGACCAGATATACCCTATTGGACGGCCGGCTTTACAAGCGAGCCTTGACCTTCCCCTCCTCAAGTGTATTACACGAGAGGAAGGTCGGCTCGTTTTAGTGAGATCCATAGCGGAATTTGTGGAAAACTGCGGGCGGTCGAGCCAACAACCATAAGACAACCAGAAAAGGGTGTTACAGGCCAACACTTCGGAAAGATGCGATCGCCTAAGCAAGATCGTTCCATTGGTGTCAGATAAAGGGCCCCAACATTAAACTATCACCCGAACAGATAACCTCCATGTATAGCCCTTGGCCATTTGCGCAATGGGGCATCGACCTTATAGGTCCCTTGCAGAAGGCTCCAGGGGTCTGTAAGTTCGACATCGTAGGGGTCGACTATTTCACCAAATGGGTGAGGCCGAACCGCTCAACAAGATCGGCGAGCAAGTGATCAAGTTTATATGGAAAAACGTCGTATGCCGATTCGATGCCCCGGGCCATCATCTCCAACAACGAGAAAGCAGTTCGGCGGCTTAGAAGTCATGCGATTACGTGAAAAGTGTGGAATCAAAGGTTATTCTCGGCACCTATCACCCTCGGACGAGCAGGCGAGTAGAGCGGTGAATAAGATCCTCAAACACACGATTAAAGCGCGACTCGAATCCGAGGCAAGGGCGATGGGCGGCGAGCTCCCGGGCGTTTGTGGTCCTGCGAACAACGACCCGCAATTGGCCGTGAAACCCCATTCGCCCTTGCCTTGAGCGAAGCGGTGATTCCTTGAGAGATCGCCGTCCTCGGCCATCGAACCCGAGCAGGAGATGGCGGCCGACAACGATATGGCCCGGCGAATCGACCTAGACATGCTCGAAGAGCGGCGGTGACCTCGAAATGAAGAACACGATCCACAAAGGAGAGCCGAGAAGTTCTTGATTCAAGGTCAAAGAAAGAAGGTTTCAAGTGGGCGATCTCGTCCTCAAGAAGATCGAGCCACACGAGGCATTTTCGGTCCAGTAGGAGGGACCTTTGGAGTATCAGGATGGCTAACTAAAGGAGCCTACAGTGGAACATCTGATGGTACTAGGATCAATACCCACGGAATGCCGTGCATACGAAAAATACAACATTAATAATTTTGTATTCAATTTCAATGATGTACAAGGAATATAATGAGATTTTCCTATCCCATCTATTGCAGCGATCGCCCCATCAGGCATATCGCATACCGCCGACGATCGCTGATCACGACGATCAAACACCCCAACCGTACATGATTCTTCAGAATCGGCAAAATGAAGATAGCTTGCCAAACAAACTAGTTTTTGTTTCCTTACTTACAATAAGTGAACAAAAACAAGGGCGAGATAGGTCGAGCTAATCTCAAACACGATCGAACAAATAGGAACCACACACGATCGGCTTCGCTCAAACACACGCGGGACGGCCGGGGTCGTTCTACAAAAATTACAAGTAAGAATTCCGATTCAAAACATATCAATGCTTTCAACACTCAGACAATTGGTCGGGTGAACAAAACGTCGAAAGCAATCATACACGTACTTGTAAAAATTGCACAAACATTCAAAGGCGATCGCATGTAAAGAGACAGTATGAAAAAAAGGAGCATTTTATTCATAACACATGTTTCGTACATTACGAGGCCGAAGGCATTACAAAAGTACAAATTCTGAGAGGAAAACAAAAATGCCTCTCAAGGCCCAGCCGTGGCCATCGCCCTCGGGTTGCGGATCGGCTTGGGCTCCCCCTCGGCCTCGGGATGAATGAGTTTACGGTATACCAACTCAAGTCGATCCGAAGTCGACAAAGTCAGGATCGGCAAGGAGAATTGGATGCGAGAGGATGCTCGAGGACATAGGATTTGAAGCTCTCCATCGAGTGCCGATCTCGATCCACTGCCTTTTAGCGGCTCGAATAAGCGTCGGCATAGGCCAAGTAATAAGCGAACTTCGCCCGGCGTGCTCGGCGTTAAGGTAGGGATCGACCTCGATCGCCAGTGCCCCTTCAAATCTGCGGCCGTCTTCTCGGCCTCACTTGACTCGGCCGCCTTGGCGGCATTCTCGCCTGGTCTTCTCCGGCTCCTTCTTCGCCGCCTCCGGCTCACCGGCCCAGGCCGATCCACCATCACCTTGACCGGCCGCCTCCTCCTGCGAAGCCGCGAGCTTCGGCGGGTTTCCTTCTCCTTATCACGGGGACCGGTCGGCGGCCTCCTTAGGCGGCTCGGCTCACCTTCAATCGGTCCACGTCTGCTTAGCCCTTTTGGCCGTCTCCTCAAACTCCTTCTCCATAGGCCCAGATCCGGTTGGCGGCCTCAATATTTTTGTTCGGGCGGCCTCGAGGTCGCTATGGAGACGAGCGGTGGAGGTCGCCCCTCAAAATCCCTAGCGGCTTGGGCGGCCATCGTCGCCGTCTGGAGAGCGAAGCAGTCGCTTTGCATGGCGCCTCGGATCGCCGGAGCGATCGCATCGAATCGGTCGTCGAGCCTTGGCGGAGAGGTGATAACTTTGGCGAGCGTAGCGGGGACTTCGAGGAGCTGTTGCGGGCCTTGCTCGGCAGAAAGTCGGCACCATGGGAGCAGCGTCCGGGTCGGCGAGGCGAACCTGCGCGCAAACCAAAGAAACCAAAGAGTTAGCCTATACCACCGCCCAGAATGCCCAACTCGAAATTCTTGATCCTTTCTTACTGTTGACGGCTCGGTATCGCGTCCGAAATAAGGCTTGCCCAGAGGTTTCCGCCTCGCGATCGCCACCTTCTTCGCGAGCCGCGGATGGCCAGGGGCCAGGGGACCGAGGGCACAGGGCACGATCGCTCCATCATCGGGATGGCGAGATAGGAGCCGCGGCGGCCGGAGGCTCAAGAATTGATACATCCGCCTCGAAATCGGCGGGGACTCCTCAGGCCTCCGCCTCTTGCGGCGGCGAAGTATTCCTCTCCACTGAACCACCGGCTCGCGGCGGCGCCTCGCGAGCCTCGTCATCGGAGCCGGGCGAGGCGTCATCGCGGGAGCGCGACGGTCTGCTTACCCAAGTGAAGGCGGCCGATGAGTCCGGGTTTGACATAGCGATCTCTGGCGGTGGTTCGGCAAATCGGGGAAAATAAACCTCTGTCAAAGAAGAGATACAAACAAGTTAGACAAAACAAAACGACCTCCTGGAGTCGATCGTCCAGCAAGGAAGCACCACTTAAACTCATACCTGGAACTTTCAAGTGACGGGGGTAGCAGAACAATCGAGCCCCCAACCGATGAGCTTCGGTACCAAGCGAGCAAATGTCGATAAAGGAGTTCGGCAAGGCACGGATCTGCTCCCAAACGATCAAGAAATCGAATGGAAGGTCGCCGATCGCTGGAACGAGAGGTCCTGCAAAAAGAAAACAAAATTAGATCAGTCCAAGACAAGCTCAATCAAGGGGAGAGTTAAAATCCTTACTCGGATTCCTCTCCCGGAAAGTGGTGGGGATCTCCAACTCCTCGTTCGGCCTGTCACTCGATGCCGATCGCCACGCCCCACCGACCCAGCACCATTTAGACAGGTCACCCCTGGTCTTATTCGGCACGCCAAGGACCACTCTCCCGATTCGGCCTTGGATATGATTGCCGCCGATCGACCCTTTCTGCGCGGCCAGTTTAAACAGATAATTCATCTCAGTAGCGATCGGGAGGCGAAACAACCGTGACCGCCAAGCAGGTCAGCGTGCGAGATGATCTGCGACAGCGTTCGGCGTCGATTGAAGGCGCCAAATTCAGGCGACGGCCAAGTAGGAGGCAGCGAATGGCAGCGGGAATCGCGAGACCCGCCTCCATAATCATCTCGTTGGCGGCAACCATATCCTTGGGCGGTTGGTCGGCGCGATCATTCTCCGGCGGCACGTGCAAGGAAGCGTCGGAGGATGTGATATTTGGCCCTCAACGGCTCGGGTCTTTCTTGGTCGCCGTACTCGGATCTTTCAGAGTCCACGGAGGCAGGACGGCGGCTTTGAAAAACCATCCGCTTCATATGTTCATAAGGGTGAGCGGCGGAGTAGGCCTCGAAGTCGAATTCGGACGGGGTCAGCGATCGCTTCCATCATCTTAGCAAAAGCCACATAGGCGGGGCCGAATCTACTCTCTCGTTCCCGGGCCTTGGCACCAAATCATCCTCATCCACCGGCGAGCCCCCTGCTCTGCCGTCGCCGCCGTCCTCGCCACCTCGGCCTCGTTGAAAAGTTCTTGAGTTTTGCGGGTGCAATCCCCACTCGAATAGCTTCAGCGGCCGTCTCCATATCCACTCCAGCGGGAATCTCCTCCCGTTCGGGCGACGCTGCGGCGTGAAGAACTTAGGTCTCAAAAGTTTTGGATCCTCCCGACATATTAGAAAGTAAAGAGAGGGAGAAGGTTAATTTTCTTACCTAGAGATAAGAAGGAGGTCGGCGCAAGAAGCTCGAGAAATTTTTGCGAAATTCGGCTAGGGATGCGGGACGCGTAAAAAGTGAAGGAGAAGAAGCCCTGCCCTTTTTATAGATGGAGACGAGGGTCTAAATGCAAATAGGAGAAACCTCGGGGGCTGGATCGCAACCGTCACGTGGGGACGCATTAAATGCTTCCCTCGAATCCCGCATACGCGTCTTTTCGAGGGCATGCCAGCCGACAGGTCCGACAAACTGTCGGACTCCCCCAACAGCGGCGCGACGCGTGTCCCTGCCACTTTTGGAAAACCCACCTTCAATTCCCGCTGCTCCGTAGCGAAGAAGATCGTCAGTTTGAATTGGATCGGTGATCGTTTAAACATTGGCGATTGCCAACGGTGCCACCTCACCCCGTGTTTTCAACATCGAGGCGAGTGAGGGCAATTGTTGTGCGGCGATTCATACGCCTCGATAGGCGATCGGCATCACAATCGGAGAAGCCAACCATGGAAGACTTACTCTTGACAAGCGCCCGAGTTCGGCACAATGCGGCGGCCGTCTTTTGGTACCCAGTGATCGTCTTTTGATGTCGGCGATCGTCTTTAATGAAGCGAACGAGGCGATCATCTCGTGCCACGTATGGATCCGGCATCCGTCAAAGTCGTCGAAGGCCGAATCTCGGACGGTGGCCCACGTGCGGATCTTCAAAGGATACCGACAGATAGAACCATTGACCCCGGACTGTCACCTACCACACCTACAGAGCAAGGCCGCCGAAAGGTACAAAGTGGGTCCTCCTGGCGGCGACTCGAGGCGCGTCTTTGGCTTCCCATTGGTTCGCCCGGTGACCTCCGGCAACCTCGGACCTCAAGGAAGCAGGCCCACGTGTGGGACGATCGGCCGTCTTATTTTAATATAGAAAGCGGCGGTCGTCGCGATCGCTGAGAATCCCGGCTACCTTGTCCCCTATAAATAGAGAACTCACTTCTATGGCAAAGGGGACGCGAATTTTACTACAAATTCAGTGCAAAACACACACCAAAGAGAGAATCAAAGGCTCTTTTGGCAACCACTAATACATTCATAGTGATATTCATACACATTCATCATATATCCCAAGCAAGAACTCACAAGATTTATCCATCTGGTTCTTCCGGCAATCTACGCGCTCTAAAGCCTAGATAACTAGAAATATTTACACTCCTTGTAATAGATTCTAACATTAATACTTGTACTCGACAGTATATTTATTAATAACATCTCGCGAGAGCATTCAAGCCGGGATTAACAACCGGCAAATCTTGTGTTATCTATTTTCTCACGGAAGTGTTCTCGCATTTGTTTGTTACTCGGTCATTCCAGCAATACTATCTCGGATAATATTTTGGGTAACAACACTCACCTCGGGAGGGTCAGACGGGGCCTCGAGGGAATCTATGGCCGTCCTGGATTCATGAGTTTGTTTCGCTAGCTTGACTCGGGAGGGTCCTTAGAGGCCTCGAGTGGGATTCGTGGCTTCGTCCCGGTCTAGGTGACGTGTGGTGCTTGATTTGTTTATGAATGTGGCCGGCTCGGGAGGGTCCTTAGAGGCCTCGAGTGGGATTCGTGGCTTCGTCCCGGTCTAGGCAAATTAATTGTATTGTTTGTTTCCGCAAAAGACATGTCTGGTTTTAGTTTTGAAATGATATTGGTGCATGTACTATGAAATGTGTAAGCGATTGGTTTGCCATGATTACTTGTACTAGCGTAATTGCTAACCCCTTTGGGGACCCGTTGTGGGAAATTCTTGTTATGGATTTGAGGTTATGATCATCCGGACAAGCGAGCCTTTGAGTACGATGCGAGGATGTTGGCCAGGGTCGTTGACATATGCATTTGGGTCATCTTATTTCTTTTGCCCACTTCGATATGGTTGTTTCCACATTTTATAAACTTATAGATTGTACTCGCGAGTACTTAGGCTTTTCATTTCGAACTCCGTTTGTATTACCCTATATTTCTACATTGTTGGTTGATGCTTAATTCGCCGGTTGCCCCGGGTGTATTTTTATTTGTTGTATTATTAAAATGTGTGTCCTCACTAACCGAGATGGTTAGTCGAGTGGGGTTTTCTTGTGGAAGCCTAGTGGGTCCCATGTAGGGGTCCACGGCGCTGTAATATACTCTGAATATCTCGAGGGTGTTACAGAAAATGGTATCAGAGCGCTAGGTTTATGAATACCTAGGCTTGTTGGTTATTTGGGTCTAGTCGTGTTTTGTTTTGCATATTGTCACACCGCTGCCAGCATCTCGGTACTTCCAGTGCTTGTAAGGTTTCTTATTCTGCTTTTCTGTTTCTTGCATTGTGTTTTCACTTCTCGAATCATAGTTGCTTTTTCCTCCCTTACTCATCATCGATATTCCTCTGTTACCTCTTAACACCAGTATGGATGCCGGAGGAAACCGTGGTCGTGGTCGTGGACGTGGTCGTGGACGCGGCCGAGGGCGTGGGGCGGCGGTGGGGCGGCCACGTCGCATTCTTGAGGCCGCGTGCGGTGGCCGTCACGGATCATGCTTCTTCTCGGGAAGCGCGCCGATCTTGGTATTGCGGGCATTATGCGGCAAATGGTTAACCGGATGGCGCGATAGCTCAGTGGATCCGACCCATGCTAATCGGGCGGAGCGGATCGGCCCAGCCGAGGATGTCATCAAGATGCATCCTCCTCGGTTCTCGGGAGCTTCGGACCCGATCGGGTGGGAGGGTGGATCAAGGAGATATCTAAAGTCTTCGTTGCCACCAAGCTGTCCCGAGGATCGTAAGGTCCCTATTGCCCGTACTTTCTCCTTTGGGGATGCTACGGATTGGTGGGAGGCTGTTGGGCCCAAAGACCATGTTGCTTCGTGGGTGAATTTCGGGAATTGATGGAGACCGAATATTGTCAGTGGCCGGTCGGACAGGCACGAGTGCATGCCTTCTATGATGCTCAACCACGGGATATCCCGTATCTCAAGCTATTTCTGATTTTAACAAAGACTTGGGCTATGTAAAGACCCGAGTTGTCGAGAAAGCGACAAAATTTTCCATTTTCGAGGAGGATGAAATTGTCCATTCGGGACTATATGCAGGCTCGTCTGTACTACTTTGAAGGATTATCGAGTCGAGCTCTTGCTTATGATATGTCGGTGACGGCGGCGGTCGAGAGAGTAAGAAGCGAGAAATCATTTGGGGATTTCTCGGGTTACAAGGGTGGAAGTCGGCGAAATCTCAACTGCAAATATTTCTACGGGTGGTTCGGCTCGTTTCTGCAGGAGTTTTGAAGTGCACTTTGAACCTTCGTCCGGGACCCCAGATGCTTTAACTGTGGCAAGCCAGGCCATGTGAACAGGGAGTGTCCTCGTCCACCTTTGACTTGTCATACTTGTGGTCAGTTGGGCCACAAGGCTTCTTTTGTGAGAAGCTCAGACAGTTTCGCGGCGCCCGTTCTTCTCACCCAGCACCTATGGAGTTGAGTGTGAACCAGGGCTCATTTGCTCTGCCGCCACCGCCGAGTGCCGGCCAAGGTAGGAGTCGGGGTCAGCCTCCTAGGGGAGGAGCTTCCAGTGTCGGCTCTGCCCAGCCGCGTATCTATGAGATGAGGAGGGCCGATGATCCAGCAGCTACTGTGGCGACAGGTACCGTTCATATCCATTCCCATCCTGTCAGTGTGATTTTTGATTCGGGTGCTACGCATTCATTCATTTCTCTAGAGTGTGTACGCCGTTTGAGTCTCGACTGCTTGTCACCTTCGGAGCCTTTCATCGTTAAACGTCCTTGCGGTGATAGAATTGTCGGTGATCGAGAAGTCCGGGATTGTTCTGTGTTTATTTGTGAGAGGGCTTGGCTCTCTAATCTTATTGTCGTGGGTATCAAGGGTGAGGATTTGATTCTCGGGGATGGTAGCTCGGCGGCATGGTGCGATCATGAACTACCGCATGAGGATCATTACCATGCTAGCCGAGGCGGCCTTGAACACTCTTTCGCGGGCGAAAGAGAAACCCAGTTTGTTATTAACGCCTTGAAGGCGATGAGACTCTGCGAAAAGGGTGTGCTGGTTATTGGTGCTATGCCTTAAAGGCGTAGGATGGTGGAGTCGAGTTTTCGTCGATTCCAGTCGTTAGTGAGTTTCTGATGTGTTTCTGACGAGTTGCGGGATTACCACCGGATCGTGAGGTTGAGTTTGCTATAGAATTAGAGCCGGGCGCGGCTCCGATTTGAAGGCACCGTATCGCATGGCACCTTTGGAGATGGCCGAGTCGAAGAAGCGGTTGAGTGAGCTTCTTGAGTCGGGGTATGTTGATGGCGCCTCGCCTTGGGCGCACGATTGTTTGTGCGAAAGAAGGATGGCTCACTGCGTTTGTGTATCGACTATCACGAACTAAACAAAGTGACCATCAAGAACAAGTATCCTTTGCCGAGGATTGATGACTTGTTTGATCAGTTGTAGGGAGCTGCGGTATTCTCGAAGATTGATTTGAAATCGGGGTACTATCAGCTCTGGGTGAGGGAGTCCGATGGGCCGAAAACAGCTTTTCGGATGAGATACGGGCATTATGAGTTCGTAGTTATGCCCTTCGGGTTAACTAATGTGCCGACGGTGTTCATGCAGTTGATGAACAAAGTCTTTATCGAGTATTTGGATAAGTGTGTCGTCGTCTTCATTGACGATATTCTTATTTATTCGAGGAATGAGGAAGAGCATGCCCTTCATTTGCGGGTAGTGTTAGACATCTTGAGGACCGAGCAACTCTATGCGAAGTTCTCGAAATGTGAGTTAATTTGAAGGAAGTGATGTTTTTAGGTCACGTGATTTGGTAGGGGTTCGTGTGGATCCATGAGAAAATTGAGGCGGTGTTGGATTGGGCACCGCCACGAATGCGAAGGAGGTCCGTAGTTTCTTGGGTTTGGTGGCTACTACCGTAGGTTCGTCGAAGGTTTCTCGGCGGCTCGGCCACTTACGATTACTCCGGAAGTCAGAAGTTAAATGCGGAATAACGAGAGGCAGTCGAGTTTCGAGGAGCTGAAGGCGTTTGACTTCAGCCCGGTTTTAAGCGTTGCCGTGTGGCAACGAGGGTTTCTTGTTTCTGATGATGCTTCGGGTCAGGGTCTTGGGTGTGTATTGATGCAGCACGTCAAGACCATTGCATATGCGTCGAGACAGTTGAGGTCGTATGAGCTTAACTACCCTACTCATAATTTGGAGTTAGCGGCAGTTGTTTTTGCGCTCAAAATTTGGCGTCACTATCTTTTCGGATTTTCATGTCAGATTTTTACCGATCATAAAAGTCTGAAATACATATTTACTCAACGAGAGTTGAATATGAGGCAGAGGAGGTGGTTAGAGTTGATTAAGGATTATGACCTCGAAATCCTTTATCATCGGGCAAGGCGAACGTCGTGACCGCGCCTTGAGTCGGAAGCCGGTTGCGTTGCGAGCGGCTTGAAGTACCCATCTCGATCGAGCTTCGGTGGTCTTTGATCGAGTTAGATGTTGAGGTTTTGTTGCTGGATCTATCGGGCAACCGTGCTTTAGAGATTTCGTCGTCTTTAATCGATGAAATTAGGTAAAACGATTAGAGGATCCGATGATTACTCAAATCAGAGAGCGTTCTTAAGGGAAAGTCTCACGGGTTTGTGATTCATGATGATGGTGTTTTGTGATTCCAGTCGGCTTTGTGCGAGCGACTCGGAGGCTGAAGCAGTATCTTGCGTGAGGCCCATGCTACACCTTACTCCATTCATCTGGTTCGAGTAAGATGTATAAGGACCCGAGGAGGAATTTACGGTGGAATGATATGAAGGAAGAGGTCGCGCAATTTGTAGCGAGATGTTTGACTTGTCGTGAGTCAAAATCGAGCATCGGTGACAGGTAGGTTATTGCAGTCACTTCCCGTTCCGGAATGGAAATGGGAAGATATATCGATGGATTTCATTACGAGTTTGCTGAGATCGAGGTCGGGCATGAATATGGTATGGGTGATTGTTGATCGTCTGACCAAGTCGGCACATTTTCTAGGCATCAAGGACACTTGGGGTCCGGAGAAGTTAGCCCATGTGTTTATCGCGCAGATTGTGAGGCTTCACGGTACTCCGAAGTCTATTGTTTCGGATCGTGATGGCCGTTTTGTATCGCACTTTTGGCAGGCGGTGCATAAGGCGTTGGGTACTCGTTTGCGCTTGAGTACCTCTTTTCATCCTCAGTCAGATGGACAGTCGGAACGCACTATCCAGACGTTTGAGGATATGTTGCGTGCTTGTGCTCTCGACTGGAGTAGCGATTGGGAGGAGCATTTGCCATTGATCGAATTCACGTACAACAATAGTTGGCACGCGTCGATTCGGATGGCACCGTATGAGGCGCTTTATGGGCGGCATTGTCGATCGCCGATTTGTTGGAACAAAGCGTCCGATTTGGTCGGGACCGAACCTGATATGGTCCTAGAGACGAGGCGGATGGTGGAATTGATTCGAGTACGGATGTTGACCGTTGAGTCGGCGAAGTCATATGCCGGCGTCCGTCGTCGACCCTTGGAATTCGAGGTGGGGACCACGTTTTGCTAAAGGTGTCGCCGCCGAAGGAGTTTTCGCTTCGGGAAGAAGGGAATGTTGAGTTCGAGATTTATTGGACCATTTGAGATTCTCGAGCGAGTCGGTGAGTTGGCATACCGTTTGGCGCTACCTCCCACCTTGAGTCACGTTCATAGCGTTTTCCATGTTTCGCAGCTAAGGAAATATGTTCGGATCCTAGTCATATCATCAACTTTGGCGAGGTCGATATTGCGAGGACATTACCTTCGAGGAGCGTCCCTTGAAGATTTTGGAGCAAGTGAGAAGCGGCGAGGCATAAGACCATTCCTTTGGTCAAAGTGTAATGGTCGAGACATGGTGTCGAGGAGGCAACTTAGGAAACCGAGGATAGCGTGCGTGCTAGGTACCCCGATTTGTTTGTTTCTTAAGTTTCAGGACGAAACTTGTTTTTAGAGGGGTAGAATGTAATATCCGCATTTTCCTTCCTCTTAATATTCTTATTTTGGTGTATTTTCGTTTTTGGCAACTCGCTTGTAAGTATTAACATCTTGAGGATATGTAATATTGGACTTTTTATTGTTCGAGCTTGTTTCGGACTCGTTTTACTCGATTTGGTGTTTCATGTTGTTTTCGTCGCTATTTCGGGTATTCTCGTAAATCGTCATTCGGAACCGCCGTTTGGGTTGCCAAGGATCCATCTCATGTTATTATCGTGTTTTGAACTTTTGTTTGGTGTTTCGACCATGTATCGTACATTTCGGATGTTTTGGGCGTTTGTAAATTTCCCAAACTTTTGGGAAAATTCGTTTGTTGTTTTTTACGAACCGTTGAGTAGTCGGGAATAGGCTTTCCTTCAGCACTTTAGTTCGTCGTTTAAGGTCCGTTACGTCCGTACCATCGTGAGGTGTTCACCGTTGTATTTCGATTCTTTTGGTACCTTCCTCATCTATTTACGCTGTACTCCCGAGAAAGGAGCGTTACGTACGTAACACCCTTTTAGTAACGTCGTAACGTCTGAGTGTAAATCGGTATAGGCATTTACGCCTTTTTGGTTACGTCGTAAGGCCCTTACGGCTTACGTCGTGTCTGACTAAATGCGTTAGCATGTGGTGGCTAACGTGCGTAGCAGGCCTTGGTTTATAAACCCGGGAGTTGACCGATTTCGGTCATTTTCATCCCTCTCCCCTCCTCCGACTTGTGGGCGATTTTCTTGGTGTTTTCCGGCGATTTGAAGCTTAGCAACTCCGAGCCATCATCTTTTTCGAGTTTTTGGAGTATTTTATCAACATTTAATCGTGTTCTTCGTCTTTAATTCGAGGTAACTCCTAAAACCTTCTTTTAGGTAAATTTGGGGGTTTTCATGTTTTCGTCCGATTCGTTCCGTATGATAGATTAATTCATAATGAATATGATTAATCTTGTTGGTATGGTTGGTTCTCCTACGGATTCATGGTATATTTTATGATATTTTTGCGATCAAGAGGGTTTGGTTGTGGTCTGCCCTCGTTGTTGTTTTTATACGAATATACATGAATCGTAGGTGGGTTTTCGGGTATTTTCATATTCCGTATTCGTTAGGATTGGTGGTGATTGTGTTCTTCGAATTTCTAGGTTCGTAATTGTCGGTCCCTAGCATTCGTCGGCGTCTTTCGTTCCGATCGTTGCGTCCTCTATCATTCAAGGCAAGTAATTCTTGGAAACCTTTATGCTTAACGTGAAATGGTAATGTATATTGTGTGTGCTTTACTCACCTCGGGAGGGTCCGACGGGGCCTCGAGGGAATCTATGGCTTCGTCCTGGATTCATGAGTTTGTTTCGCTAGACATCTAGTGAGGGTACTTATAGACCTCGATTGGGATTAGTGGCTTCGTACCGTTCCTAGGTGACTTTTGTTGCTTGATTTGTTTATGAATTTGGCCAGCTAGGGAGGGTCCTTAGAGTCCTCGAGTGGGATTCGTGGCTTCGTCCGGTCTAGGCAAATTAATTGTATTTGTTTGTTTACGGAAAAGACATATACGGTTTTGGTTTTTGAAATGATATTGGTGCATGTACTATGAAATGTGTAGCGATTGGTTTGCCTTGATTACTTGTACTAGCGTAATTGCTAACCCCTTTGGGGACCCGTTGTGTGGAAATTCTTGTTATGGATTTCAAGTTATGATCATCCGGACGGCGAAATCTTGGGACGGTCACGAAGATGTTGGCGGAGTCATTGACATATGCATTTGGGTCTTCTTATTTCTTTTGCCCACTTCGATATGGTTGTTTCCACATTTATAAACTTATAGATTGTACTCACGAGTACTTAGGCTTTTCATTTCGAACTCCGTTTGTATTACCTATATTTCTACATTGTTGGTTGATGCTTAATTCGCGGTTGCCTCGGGCGTATTTTTATTTGTTGTATTATTAAAATGTGTGTCCTCACTAGCCGAGATGGTTAGTCGAGTGGGGTTTTCTTGTGGAGGCTTTGGTGGGTCCCATGTAGGGGTCCATGTGTGTGTAATATACTACGAATATCTCGGGGTGTTACATTCAAGGCATCAACTACCACATTAGCCTTACCGGATGGTAATGGATGGTACAATCATAGTCCTTCACCAATTCTAACCATCGCCTTTGTCTCATATTAAGATCATACGTGTGAAAAGATACTTTAGACTTTTATAGTGCATGTATATCTCACACTTCCCTCCGTAGAGACAGTGGCGCCAAATCTTCGGGCATGTACTACGGCGGCCAACTCCGGATCATGCATTGTATAGTTCTACTCATGTGGTTTAAGTTGTCTCGATGCATAGACTACTACTTTACCATGTTGCATGAGACACAACCCAAACCACCTTTGAGGCATCACTATAAATAACAAAGTCTTACGTCGGATCGGGAATCGTTATCTGGAGCCAAGGTTAGTCTCCTTTTCAACTCTTGAAAACTTTCCTCGCACCTCACACTCCATTCAAAACTCACGCCCTTCCTTGTTAATTGCGTCATAGGAGTGGCGATTTTAGAAAATCCTTGATAAATCTTCTATAATAGCCGGCTAAGCCCGAGAAAGCTGCGAACTTCGCTCGCATTTTGGGTACTCCCCAACTACTCAACTGCTACGACCTTATCGGGATCTACCTCAATTCCTTTTTAAGTCACCACATGTCGAGGAATCGAACTTTGTTTAACCAAAACTCACATTTCTTGAACTTGGCATACAACTTCTCCTTGCGAAGCGTCTCGATGTAATCCTCAAATGATCTTGGTGTTGTTCCTTGTCCTTAGAATACACCAAGATGTCATCTATGAAGATGATCACGAATTTATCCAAGTAAGGTTGGAACACCATGTTCATCAAATTCATAAAGGCGCCGGTGCATTACTCGGACCAAATGGCATCACTACGAACTCAAAATGCCCATAACGAGTCTGAAAGCCGTCTTGGGAATGTCACACTCCTAATCATCGGTTAGTCGTACCCGACCGTAAATCAATCTTCGAAAAGGTTCGACTCCCCTCAAGCGATCGAATAGATCCTCGATTCTCGGTAGTGGGTACTTGTTCTTTACCGTGAGTCGATTCAACTCTATGTAATCTATACACATCGAAGTGACCCATCCTTCTTTCTTACAAGCGGCCTTTGGTGCACCCCATGGTGACACAATAGGATGAATAAATCCGAGTTCAGTGGCTCTTGAATTTGGACCTTCAATTCTTGAAGTTCCCTCAGAGCCATTCGATATGGAGCTTTCGATGTTGGGGCCGCCCCAGGGACCAAATCAATACTAAACTCAACTTGTCGGTTGGGTGAGACTCCCGGGAAATCTTATGGAAACACATCCAAAAGCTCCGTACAATAGGTACGTCTGTGAGGACACCTCACTAATGCAGTGTCGATCAAACTCACCAAGTAACCACGACATTCCTCCTTCCTTAGACTTCTCAGTGCCTTCATGGCTGTGATTACTCTTGGTACTGCCCTACTCTTAGTACCATAAAAGGTGATGGACTCGCCTTCGGAACACCTCAATGTCACCTTCTTCTCGCGGCAGTTTATATCGGCATCATGTCTATCGAGCCAGTCCATACCAAGGATCATGTCAAAATCCATCGAGTTAATCAAATACAGACTAGCGTCAAATTATTTTCCTCCTATCTCGATACTCTCATCAATCATTACATTAGTGAGGATTGTATTTCTGACGGTAAGCTAACACAAGAGACTCAACAGTTCTAATGCTTCTATGACCAATGGCATGATAAAAATTTGCATACATAAAAGAGTGTATGGCACCAGTGTCAAACAAAGCGAAAGCAGGCACATTAGAGATCATAAGCATACCTGATACTGTGCCGGGACTATTATCAGCCTATTTCATTGAGTAGACTCGATCTTGACCTCCCGATGCTTGTCTTTTTCCCTTAGATTGTGGACAATGTCGGCTTGTGTGGCCTGAATTCCCGCAATTATAGCATACACCTTTTCCATACAAACACTTCCCGCCATGATTCTTACCACACTTTGGGCATGCAGGCCTAGTGATCGGCGCACTCGGTCCAGATTTCTCATCTACCTTTTCTGCTTATTGGAAACCATCGACTTAGATTGATTACCATTCCACCCTCTCTTCCCAGAAGATGACTTAGCAGCTGGTTGAGGACTCAAGTTCTGACTAGCTTCAACCTCTTGAGCTCTATACACTGTCTCGGTATATGGTAGCACCCCATGACCAGCCACGATGTGACGAATACTCGGGCGTAAACCACTCCGGAAATTAAGGGCCCTCTTTCGGTCAGTATCCACCATGTGCTCCACAAAGAAGCTGACTTGGTTAAATTTTCTCTCATATTCTTCAACCGATAAGCTCCCTTGCTCAAGGTTCCAGAAATCTCTCTCCATTTTCTCTCGGTAGTCTTTGTGGATAATCTTGTTCCATCACTAGTTCCTTGAACCGATCCCAAATTAATGCGGCACACTCGGTGCCCGGCCTCAACGCCAATAGTTCATCCCCGATGTACAACATCCTCTACCATTTGATACTAGGCGCGAGAGAATCTTTTGCGCATCGGTGCACCCAATGAGCTCAAAGTGCGCTCCAAAGACATCAACCATTCGTCGACAAAAGTGGTCCTTCTCGACCATTGAATGATGGTGGTGTGAAATGTCGGGCTGTTGCACAACTTGTGCTTAGGTAAGGCGGCTCATTATTATAGTGGTTAGCTTGACCTCCGTTGTAACACCCGATATATTGAAGTATATTACGGTGCCGTGGACCCCTACGTGGGACCCACGAGGCTAAAATAAGAAAATACTACTCGACTAACCATTTCGGATAGCGAGGATACACCTGAGAACAACACGCAGAAAGAGCGGGCGGAAAAGAACATCAACCGACAAACATAAAAGCTCGACAAATAACAATCACCATTCGAAGATCAAAAGTCTAAGTACTCGCGAGAACAATCTATTAGATTAGAAAATAGACAACAACCATAACGAAAGGAACAACGGAAATAAAGGGACTCCAATACACATGTCAACTACCTTGGCGACATTTTAAATCTTGTCCCAGCCCTCGTCCGTGAGAACATAACACGAAATCAATAACAAGAATTTTCCCAAAATGGGTCCCCAAAGGGGTTAGCAATTATGCTAGTACAAGTAATCAAGGCAAACCATTCGCTTATCGTTTCATAGTATAATGCACCAAATCATTTAAAACTAAAACCAGACATGTCTTTTCCGGAAACAAACAGTCATCACATTTGCCTAGGATCGGGACGAAGCCACAAATCCCACTCGAGGCCTCTAAGGACCCTCCCGAGCTGCCCATATCATAAAACAAATCACGCACATGCATCGCCTAGGACCGGGACGAAGCCATAAATTCCACTCGAGGCCTCTAAGGACCCTCCCGAGCTGGCTAGCTAAACAAACTCATGAATCTAGCGCTACTACCATTGGATTCCATCCGTGTACCCGTCTGACCCTCCAGAGGTGATCAAATAACACACAATATACATTACATTTTAACATTAAGCATAAAGGTTTCCAAAAATACTTGCCTTGAATAATTGGCATAGCAATGACGGAAAGGAAAATCAAATGACGAGCAGCTAGAAACCCGAACCTAACGATTCGAAGAACATAATCACAACCACTTCTAAGCGATTACGAAAATGGAATACTCGAAAACCCGCCTACGATTCATATATATTCGTATAAAAATAGCAATGAGGCGGACCACAACCAAACCCTCTCGATTTCGCAAAACCATGAAAATATACCATGAATCCATAGGAAAGCTAATGATATCAACAAGATTAATCATATTCATCATGGATTAACCAACAAAATGGAGCGACTCGGAAGAAAATCCCAAAACCCCGATTATCGAAAAGTAGGGTTCTAAGAGATTTACCTTGGATTGAGGATGAAGAACACAAGTAGGTGTTGTTAATATACTTCAAGAGCCCAAGGTAAATGGCGTCTGAGTGATCGGAGGAAGAAATCGCGAAAATCGCTTGGGAAGCTCACGCCGCGAGGAGGAGAAGAAATGAGAAAAGGTGTAAATGCAGGTCAACTCCTGGTTTATATAGCCGGGCGTTAGCGCGCTAATCCTCAAAAGTTAGCGTGCGCTAACGGGACAAAACCTCGATCCAGAAAGTTAACACCCGATCCGGTACGAGTTACGGACGCTGGCGTGCGCTACCGGCGTGGCGTGCGCTAATAGCCTCTCGGTAGCACGCGCTATCGGCCATAGCGTCGCTACGGACATCGGCTAGTCTAGGGTGAAGCGCGATACTCACGACCCGTTAGCGTCTTGCTGCCGGTAAGCGTGGCGTGCGCTAACGGCATCTCGGTAGTGTGCGCTATCGGCCATAGCGTCGCTACGGGCACTGACGAGTCGAGTAATGTCGATTCTAGATAGATTCGCTAGCGCGCGCAACCCAATCAATCGTAGTGTGCGCTACTGAAGAATGATTAACGCGCGTTATATTATAATATTTGCGCGTGTTAGGCACAGGATAAAAACGGTCCTCAACACCGAAACATGATCGAAAAATCATTCGGAACCACAAAATACGCATAATAACATCTGATGGATTTTGGCAACCGTATGGTGGTTCGAGCAACAATTACGAGAATTAGATCAACAAGCAGCGAAAGAACCGAGAGGCGTAGAAATGGATGACAAAAGTCTCGAAACAAATATTCTCAAAAATTAATACGATTACGAGGTCGCTAAAAGCAGAAATACCTGAAAAGTGAAAATACAAGGAAAAAAATGCGGATATTACATTTCTTCCCCTCTAAAAATAAGTTTCGTCCGAAACTTAAGAAACAAACAACTCGGGGTACCTAGCACGCATCTTATCCTCGGTTTCCCAAGTTACCTCCTCGACACCATGTCTCCACCACTGCACCTTGACCAAGGGGATGGTCTTATGTCTCGATCGCTTCTTACGGTGCTCCAAAATTTCCGGGCGCTCCTCGAAGGTAATATCCTCGGCGGCGTCGATCTCACCATAGTCGATGATGTGACTAGGATCGAACATATTTCCTCTGGGAAGCGTGGAAAACGCTATGAACGTGACTCAAGGCCGGAGGTAGCGCTAAGCGGTATGCCAACTCACCGGCTCGCTCGAGAATCTCGAAGGGTCGATAAATCTTGGACTCAACTTTCCCTTCTTCCGGCGAAAACTCCCTCGTCGGCGACACCTTTAGCAAGCGTGGTCTCCCACATCGAACTCAAGGGTCGGCGACGGGCGTCGCATAAGATTCTGCCGACTGCGGGCGGTCGACATCCGTTCTCGGATCAATTCCACCTTTCGCCTCGGCTCTAAAGCGATATCCGGTTCGGTCCCGACCAAATAGGGCGCCTTATTCAAACAAATCGGCGATCGATATCGCCGCCCATAAAAACCTCATACGGTGCCATTTGAATCGCGCGTGCCAACTATTGTTGTCGTGAATTCGATCAACGGCAAATGCTCTTCGAGTCACTACTCCATTCGAGAGCACAATCACACAACATATCCTCGAACATCTGGATAGTGCGTTATTGTCCATCGGTGAGGGTGAAAAGAGGTACTCAAAGCATAAGCGAGTGCCCAACGCCTTATGCACCGCCTTCCAAAAGTGCGATACAAAACGGCCATCCCGATCCGAAACAATATTCTTCGGAGTACCATGAAGCCTCACAATCTGCACAATAAACACACGAGCCAACCTCTCTGGGCCCCAAGTCTCCTTGATGCCCAGAAAATGTGTCGACTTGGTTAGACGATCAACAATCACCCAAACCATATTCATGTCCGATCTCGATCTCGGCAAACTCGTGATGAAGTCCATCGATATATCTTCCCATTTCCACTCCGAAGCAGAAGTATTTGTAAAAACCCGGCCGGCGGCTGATGTTCGATTTTGACTTGTTGACAAGTCAAACATCTCGCTTCTAAGCTGTGCGACCTCCTCCTTCATATCATTCCACCAGAAATTCTTTCTCAGGTCCTTGTACATCTTACTCAAACCAGGATGAACGGAGTAGGGTGTAGCATGGGCCTCGCGCAAAATACTTTGTCTCAACTCTGTGTCGTTCGGTACACAAAGCCGACTCTGGAATGTCAAAACACTATCCTCGTGAATCACAAACCCATGAGACTTTCCTTTAAGAATATTCTCTCGGATTTGGATAATCATCGGATCCTCCAACTGTTTCTGTTTAATTTCATCGATCAAGGATGACGAAATCTCTAAAGCACGAGTTGCCCAGCGGCTCCGGCAACAAAACCTCAACTCTCAACCTAATCAAATCTCGCTGATGCTCCGATTGAGATGTTAGGATCTCATGTGTCCGCTGCGAGACAGATTTCCGACTCAAGGCATCGGCCACTATGTTCGCCTTGCCCGTATGATACATGATTTCGAGATCATAATCCTTAATCAACTCTAACCACCTCCTCTGCCTCATATTGACTCCGTTGAGTAAATATGTATTCAGACTTTTATGATCGGTAAAAATCGGCATGCGAGCCAAAAATATAGTGACACCAAATCTTGAGCGCAAAAACAGCGCCGCTAACTCCAAATCGTGAGTAAGGTAGTTAGTTCATCTGACCTCAAGCTGTCTCAATGCAAACGCAATAGTCTTGCCGTGTTGTATCAACACGCACCCAAGACCACGACCGAAGCATCGCTATAAACAACAAAACCCTCATTGCCATGTGGCAACGCCAAAATCGGGGCTGAATTCAACGCCTCTTGACTCCTCAAAACTTGATTGCCTCTCGTCATTCCATATGAACTTCTCGGACTTGAAGCAATTGAGTAAGTGGCGAGGCAGTTTCGAGAAACCCTCGATGAACCTACGGTAGTAGCTTGACTAAACCGAAACTACGGACCTCCTTCACGTTCTTAGGCGATGCCCAATCCAACCTTTGCCCCAATCTTACGCGGGTCCACGAACACCCTCAGTGAAATCACGTGACCTAGAAACATCACTTCCTTCATCGAACTCACATTTGAGAACTTTGCATAGAGTTGCTCGGTCCTCAAAATATCGACACTACTGCATGAATGATACGCGTGTTCTTCCTCATTCCTCGAATAAATAAGGACATCGTCGATGAAGACGACACACTTATCGAAATACTCAATAAAGACTTTGTTCATCAAGCTGCATGAACACCGCCGGCGCATTAGTTAACCGAAGGCATAACTACAAACTCATAATGTCAGTATCTCGTCAGAAAAGTTGTTTTGGCACATCGGACTCCCTCACCGGTGATAGTACCCAGAGCTCAAATCAATCTTCGAGAATACCACGGCTCCACGGCCAGTGATCGAACAAGTAATCAATCCTCGGCAAGGGATACTTGTGCGGATGGTCACCTTGTTTAGTTCGCGGTAGTCGTCTGGCACGGTGAACCATCATTTTCGTACAAACGGGACGGTGCGCCCCAAGGCGAAGCACTCGGTCGAACATACCCGACTCAAGAAGCTCACTCAGCTGCTTTTTCAACTCGGCCATCTCTGAAGGTGCCATGCGATACGGCGTCTTGAAATTGGAGCCGCGCCCGGCTCTAACTCTATAGCAAACTCGACCTCACAATCCAGTGGCAATCCCGGTAACTCGTCAGGAAATACATCAGGAAACTCACTAACGACTGGAGTCGATGAAAACTCGACTCCACCATCCTCCGCCTTCAAGGCAAAACACCAATAACCGGTACACCCCTTTCGCAGGAGTCTCATCGCCCTCAAGGCGTTAATAACGAACTTCTGGTTTCTCTTTCGCCCTGCAAAAGAGTGCTCGGTGCCGTCCTCGGCTAGCATGGTGATGATCCTCGTGCGGTAGTTCATGATTGCACCATGCCGCTCGAGCCAATCATCCCCGAGAATCAAATCCTCACCCTCAATATTAACGACAATAAGATTCGAGAGCCAAGCCATCTCACAAATAAACACAGAACAGTCTCGATCGCCAACGATACTATCACCGCTAGGAAGTTTAACGATGAAAGACTCGCAAGGAGACAAACAGTTGAGACTCAAATGGCGCACACATTCCAGCAATATGAACGAATGTGTAGCACCAGAATCGAAAAGCACACCGACAGGATGAGAATGTATATGAACGGTACCTGTCGCCACAGTGGCCGCTGAATCATCGGCCCTCCTCATCTCGTAGATACGCGGCTGGGCGGAGCCAACACTGGAAGCTCCTCCTCTAGCGGGCTGACCCCGACATCTACCTCGGTTGGCACTTGGTGGAGACTACGGAGCAAACGAGCCCTGGTTCACACTCGGCTCTCTAGGTGCTGGAAAAGAATCACGGGTCTCGTGAATCTGTCTGATTTGTTCACAAAAGAGGGCCTTGTGGCCCAAGTTACCACAAGTATGACAAGTCAACTTCTGACGAGGACACTGCCGGTTCTATGGCGGTGGCCACGATTAAAGCATGTGGGATCACGAATGGAGGTTACAGCGGCACCTCAAGAACTCCCAGAAAAATAAGCGAACCGCCGCAGAACATTTTGCGGTGGGGTTTTCTTGGCCTCCACCCTTGGGACCAGAAAAATTTCCAACGGACTTGTGCTTCTTGTTCTCACGCGCCGCTTCACTAGCCGTCACCGACATATCGTACGCAAGAACCCTACTCTGATAATCCTTCAAGGTAGGGCAGACGAGTCAGATATATAGTCCGAATTGTGAGTTTCATCCGCTTAGAAAAGTGAAAAATTTTGTCGTTCTCCTCGACAACTTGGGTCTTCACGTAGTGACTCCTTGTTGAAATCGGCGATAGCTTGAGAGGCAGGAATGTCCAGCGGTTGAGCATCATAGAAGGCATGGACTCGAGCTGTCTAGCCGGCCACGGGCAATACTCGGTCTCCATCGGGTCTTTAAACTCTGCCCATGAAGCAACGTGATCCTTAGGCCCAGCGGCCTCCCTGTCGATGGCGTCCCGGTGAGAAATCTTGGGCAATAGGGACCTTACGGTCCTCGGGGCGATTGGTGGCAGCGAAGACTTTAGCTATCTCCTTGATCCACCCATCCCGGCCGATCGGGTCGAGGCTCCGTAAGCGAGGAGGATGCATCTTGATAACATCTTGAAGCCAGCAGTCTGCTCCGCCCGATTAGCATGGGCGGATTCGGGTTACGAACCACGAGCTATAGCTGCCATCTAGTTCACCATTTCTTTGCATGGCCCGCTATACCAAGGTCGGCGCCATCTTGAAGAAGCATGGCTATGATGGTCACAGTACCGCCGGCTCGAAGAAGCGGCGTGGCCGCCCCAGGTGCTCCACGTCCCGGCGCGTCCACGGCCACGACCACGACCACGGCCCCTTCCGGCATCCATGTTGGTGTTAAGAGTGGCAAAAAAGCAACTTCGATGATAAGTAAAGAGGAAAAATATCCACGGTTCAAGAAAAGGAAATACAATACGAGGAAACAAAGAATCGAGTAAGGAAACTTACGAACAAGAAATCTTGAGATCTTTGGCGGTGGTGTGACAATGTGCAAGACAAAACACAACTAGACCCGAATAGCAGACAAGCTGGTATCCATAAACCTAGTTCTACGATACCATTTTACGTAACACCCGATATATTGAAGTATATTACGGTGCCGTGGACCCCTACGTGGGACCCACCAGGCTAAAACAAGAAAACACTACTCGATTAACCATTTCGGTTAGCGAGGATACACACAATAACAACACGCCCGAAAGAACGGGCGGAAAAGAACATCAACCGACAAACATAAAAGCTCCAACAAATAACAATCACCATTCGAAGATCAAAAGTCTAAGTACTCGCGAGTACAATCTATTAGTTTAGAAAATAGACAACAACCATATCGAAAGGAACAATGGAAATAAAAGGGACTCAAATGCACATGTCAACGACCTTGGCCAGCATCTTCGTACTGTCCCAGCGCCCGCTCGTCCGGCAGAACATAACCTGAAATCCATAACAAGAATTTCCCCAAAATGGGTCCCCAAAGAGGTTAACAATTACGCTAGTACAAGTAATCAAGCCAAACCATTCGCTTACACGTTTCATAGTATAATGCACCAAATCATTTCAAAACTAAAACCAGACATATCTTTTCCGGAAACAAGCGATCAATCACATTTGCCTAGGGTGGGGCGAACCCACAAATCCCATTCGAGGCCTCTAAGTACCCTCCAGTGGCCATATCATAAAACAAATCACGCACATGCATCGCCTAGGACCGGGACGAAGCCACAAATCCCTCGATACCTCTAAGGACCCTCCCAGTGGCTAGCTAAATAAACTCATGAATCCAGGGCTAATACCATTGGATTCCCTCAGTAACCCGTCGGACCCTCGAGGTGAGCAAATCATACACAATATACATTACCATTTCACGTTAAGCATAAAGGTTTCCAAAAATACTTGCCTTGAATAATTGGCAGCGCGAGCGGAAAGGAAAATCGCGAAGCGAATCTTTAGAAATCGATGAAACCGAACCTAACGATTCGAAAAACATAATCACAACCATTTCTAAACGATTACGAAAATGGAATACTCCCGAAAACCCGCCTACGATTCATGTATATTCGTATAAAAATAACAACGAGGGCGGACCACAACCAAACCCTCTCGATTTCGCAAAACCATAAAAATATACCATGAATCCGTAGGAAAGCTAATGATATCGACAAGATTAATCATATTCATCATGGATTAACCAACAAAATGGAACGAATCGGAAGAAAATCCTAAAATGCCCAATTATCCAAAAGTAGAGTTCTAAGAGATTTACCTTGGATTGAGGATGAAGAACACAAGTAGGTGTTGTTAATCTACTTCAAGAGCCCAAGGTAAATGGCGTGCAGGTGATCGGAGGAAAAAATCGCGAAAATCGCTTGGGGAAGCTCCACGCCGTGGGAGGAGAAGAAATGAGAAAGGCGTAAATGGGTCAACTCCTGGTTTATATAGCCACGGGGCGTTAGCGCGCGATAATAATCAAAAGTTAGCTTGCGATAACGGGAAAAAACCTTAGTCGAGAAAGTTAACACCGATCCGGTACGAGTTACGGGTGCTGGCGTGCGCTACCCAAAACATAGCGTGCGCTAATAGCCTCTCGGTAGCGCGCTCTATCGGCCATAGCGTCGCTACACGGACATCGGCTAGTCGGTGAAGCGCGATACTCACGACCCGTTAGCGTCTTGTCGGCCAAGCGTAGTGTGCGCTACTTGATGTCTCGGTAGCAGCGCTATCGGCCATAGCGTCGCTACAGGGCACTTGGCCGAGTCGAGTAATATGTCGATCTTTGGGCCAGTTAAGCTAGCGCTCTACCTAATCAATCGTGGCGTGCGCTCTTGAAGAATGATTAGCGCAGCGTTATATTATAATATTGCGCGCGTTAGGCACGAGGATAAAAGCGGTCCTCAACACCGAAACATGGCCGAAACATCAAGCGGAACCACAAAATACGCATAATAACATCTGATGGATTTACGGTAACCCGTACGGCGGTTGAGCAACAATTACGAGAATTAGATCAACAAACGACGAAAGAACCGAGAGACGTAGAAATGGATGACAAAAAGTCTCGAAACAAATATTCTCAAAAATTAATACGGTTACACGAGGGTTGCTAAAAATGAGAAATACACCGAAAAGTGAAAATACCGGGAAAAGAGAATGCAGATATTACATCCGTTACCATCACCACCCGCTCCAGCATTGGCATTCTGACCTCCAAGATTATCAGCACCTCGGTTAGCTGGGTGTCCACGTCCACGAGTTGCCATTGTCCTAGGGTGCATTATAGCCAATGACTTCTCAGGAATCTCCTCATAAAGGATCGAAATAAATATACATCGCGTCTAAGGGTTAACTGCTCCCAATAGACACTCCAGCAGTGCTATACTAACGCATCTATATGTATTTATAAATTTATAAGAAAGCGCGTACATGTCCAACATTTATTATGAATCTCAATAGCATATCATCTCTAAAATATAAACATGGTATTGCAACATGATTAAAAAATGAGTTGAATCCCATAATAGTAAAATTTTATTACGATTATAACATAAACATAACTTGAAATATGTACCTTGGAGTTGGCGTGGAGCGGCGACGGTGGTGATAGTAATCATAGATGCCATTAAAGTTTTAACTACTTGCGAAAAAGAAAAATTTAGTTTGAAAAAGAAATTATTTTAACGAGTCTGAACCGTAGACCCGCTCGATACCACTTATGTAGCGACCACTTTTCAAAATGTCTTTTTAAAATAATTTCAAGGGAGATTTAATACCCTTAAGAAAAATACTTGAATAATTTGCGGCGGAAATTAAAATAAGGTCATCCGTTTCGCAAGTAAATAAAATAAATTCTCAACATTTCAAACATCCATAATATTCAACATGACATTGAAGCCAAAGTTAAAACTTTTAAATGAGCGAAATAACTAAAAGGTGATAATTATTATTATCGCGCCTTTGTCCGCCTTGAGACTCCTCAACTGAAAGGTTTAAATAATGGGGTGAGCTTTCAACTCGCTCGGTGGGGAGGGACGCTTTGTTAAATTTAAATACATAGCCAAGTAGATATTGTAATGCCGGATAATTATTGTGTATTTATCTTGTAAGATTCAACTTTGTGATGTTATTATTCGGAGGTTGGTTTCCGTATTTCGTACCCTTACGTTTTGGTATCTCGGCGTGCATTCATGGTTACGCGCGTGTTAGCGTCTGCTATCGACATCCATGCGTCGCTAAGGCTGGTATTACGTAAGTTATCGATGTGCTTAACGTCGTAAGCTAAGTCAACTTGGGATCGGATAAGGGACGGCGTGTGAGGGCGAGAAGGGGCCGGAAAGATGTAACACCCCAAACTAGGCGGATATTACGGTCTGTAGATCCCCATTTAGGACCCACGAGGCAAATGAAAATGAATGAATTACACAAGATAAATGTAGTACGAACTACATTACGGCAATAATTACTCAGATGAAGAGTTTAGTTACAACACACGAGGACAATACGAATACTAGTGTATTTTATATGAAGATAAAATACACAACTTTGAATAAACGGAGTATTCAAATGAAAGTCTGCGGCGGAAAATAAAGGACAATAACATGAATAATTGAAAGATCGGGGCCCCTACTAGTATCACTAGGACTCCTCGACATCAACATGCTATTCCGTGCGTTTGCCTTGCCATGACACGAAAAACAAAATCCCCAAAGCGGGGTCGATTACAAAGAACAACAATCCTCAATAGTTGAAAATACACAATCATGATTATATACGAAATTATGAAATATCTGTCGAAACATACGCAATCAAACATCTTATATGAATCAACTATGATGCGGCTCAAAGGGTGGCGCCACACTACGCCGGGATGGAAATGTGTCCGTGCACAAGCCACCAAGCAGTATCGATCAAATACCGCGTGGTCTTGTACCTAATCGATCTCACGAGCAATCGACTCGTGTGCGATCGAATGTGAGGCCAACAACCAACACACGACATAAATGTGCCCGACATGAAAATCCTACACATACCAACGGCATGCGATATGACCGGAATGCCACGATATAACAATAGTGACATCGAAAATGAATAATGACTCACCGAGGTGGAATGGTAATGAAATAAATGACGACTCAATGAAAAGATTGGAACCGTCGTTCCTTAGGGTAAAGCGATTAATTGATAACAACAAGTTTTGATGCGGTTAATATAATGATGAATGAATTATGATTATGAATGAACAACAACAAAAGGGATGAATATCCTTTTAGCAGAGTAAGAATTAACTTACACAATACGGTGACAATTATCCTTCCACGAACAACGTCTAATTGAGATATCGATCGCTCGAACAACCTTAAATAATACAATTACCAACAATCCGTTCAATATACGAATCAAACACGAATATAACGAACTCAAAGCGTCGATACGACTAAACCAAGTCCGTAGAGGCATTAAATCAAGCACGTTGTATCCAAACTCCGATTGTTTACAATCAAACCTCGATATACCAATATCAAAATCCCCAAGAAGTGTTTCAAACCAACAAAACATCTCAATCGATCAATAATCCGTTATGAATATCCAAAATGTGATTATAACAACAATTAGTCGAAAATCCCCAATTCGACTCGATATTCAAGGTGTTCTTGAATAATCCCTCAATAATCAATGAATCCTTATACAAACTCATAATCATATACATATCCCTTCATATAACATGATTATAACGTCAACATCATATCTCAACACAAAATCGAAGTCGAAGTGTTGAAAGAATTACCTCTTGAAGATCCAGTACTTTAATCAGAAGAACACGCGTTAGATTGATTATCGGGCTTCACGATCGAAAGGAGATGAAGAAAATCAAACACCCAAATGATTTGTGAAGGAAAAACCCTCCCTCAAGCTTACTCTCTCGGTTGAAGGTGAAGAAAAGGGAGAGAAATGGCTGAAATCTTGAAAAAAGCGAATTAAAGGGAGTTGGTTGCTGCCGGACACGGCCGTGCCGATCGGCGCGGTCGTGTCACTGATTGGCCGGCAGTGGCGGCGGGGACTTCGGCCGTGTCACGCCGCCACGGTCGCGGCGCGAAGGGCCTTCCGATAGTGACCCGTCAAGCGGCTGACTCGGCATGACTTCGGCCGTGTCTAGAACACGGTCGGGCGTGTCGGCGATCGCTTAAGCCTTAGGAAGAGTTCGACTCGGCCGTGCGAGCACGGTCGGGTCTGAGGCGAACACTCGGCATTTTCCGGACGAGTGCAGGCACGGGCCGTGTCGGACGACACGGCCGAGTTCGTTCGGCGATGATCGGCGATAAGCGAAAAATGGCGGTTGAGCTAAAGCGACCATAACTCTCTCGTCAGGACTCAGATTGACTCACCGTTTGAACCATTGGAAAGCTAACTCGATGCTCTATAATATTGCAAAGATTTAGAATTTTTGGAGTTACCAAAAATTAATGGTGATCTAACAAAGTCGAACTCATATGAGGAAAGTTGAAACAATGAACAATAACGATACACAACTCGAAGTTTTAGATCGGTGAACACGGTGAATGAACATGATTGATGAATGATTATAATTGGTGAAAATCCTTTGAGTGATAATCATAGAATGAAATTCTTGAATGATAATGGTGAATTACAATAGGGTATTACATACACCCCCTTAAAAGAGTTTCGTCCCGAAACTAAGGGTCAAACAACTCGGGATAACTCTCTCGCATACTATCCTCGGTTTACCAAGTAGCCTTTTCGACTCCTGTCTAGACCCTTTGAATCTTGACCAAAGGAATCGACTTGTTCCTCAAGCTGTTTGATTCGCGCTCCAACACTCGTACGGGGGCGCTCCTCGTACGAATGATCATCCGCGATCTCGATTTCGTCGGCGAAGTATGTGACTCGGGTCGGCAACATACTTCATGGCGAGGCGTGAAACACATTATGAATCTGCTCAAAGCGGAGGTAAAGCGATCGATAAGCTAACTCGCCTACTCGATCGAAAATTTCAAGCGGTCGATGAATCTTGGGCTCAACTACCCGTTTTCCATAGCGGAAAAATACCTCGACTTCGGGGATACCTTGACCAAAACATGGTCACCGTCTCGAACTCTAGTGGTCGGCAGCGATTATCCGCATACGATTTACGCCGACTCATTTGTCAACATCGACTCTTGATCAAAGCTACCTTCTCCCGGGCGGCTATAAGCATGTCGGGTTCGGTGTCGATTGATTCTGACAAGTCATCCTAACACAAAGGAGATCGACAACGACGACCGTACAAGGCCTCGTAAGGTGCCATCTTAATGGAGGCATGCCAACTATTATTATACGTGAACTCGATCAGTGGTAGTTGGGCTTCCCAATCGTCCTTCCAATCGAGGACGCATGCCCTCAACATGTCCTCTAATGTCTGAATAATTCTCTCTGATTGTCCAGTCGAATTTGAGGATGAAAAGCGATCTTGAGATTAAGCTGAGTTCCCATAGCACGATGAACTGATTTCCAAAAATGGGATACTAATCGTCCGTCACGATCGGAAACGATACTCTTAGGGGCACCGTGAAGTCTCACTATCTCCTTGATGAACAACTGGGCCAGTCTCTCAGGACCCCACGTATCCTTGATCTCAAGGAAATGAGTTGATTTAGTTAAGCGGTCCACAATCACCCAGATCGTATTCATGTCACGACGACTCGTCGGCAATCTCGTGATGAATTCCATAGAAATGTCTTCCCACTTCCATTTTGGAATAGGGAGCGGTATCAGCATACTCGCCGGTCGCTGATGTTCCATCTTGACTTGTTGACAGGTTAAGCATCTCGAAACAAATTCTGCGACTTCTCGCTTCATATTACTCCACCAGTAATTCTGTTTCAAGTCCTTGTACATCTTGCTGGACCCCGGATGAACAGAATAAGGGGTAGTATGAGCTTCTCTCAAAATAGAGTTTTTCAACTCGTCATTTGCCGGTACGCACAACCGGTTCTTAAACCTCAAAAGTCCATCCTCGTGGATCACGAATCCAGGGGCTTTCCCCTGAGCCACATCTTCACGTATGCGCAACAATGAAGGGTATGAACTCTGATTCTCTCTGATTACCTCCTCAAGTGACGATGAAATCTCTAACATACAAAGCTGTCCACAGATTGGCTGAAGCCGGACCTCGATCTCGGGTCAAAGGAATTTGATGAAGCTCATACAGGCTGTTAAGCGAGCAAGCATCTGCTCCTGAATGGACTTACGACTCAAGGCGTCGGCGACAACATTCGCCTTACCCGGGTGGTAAAGGATCTCGATATCAAAATCTTTGATTAGTTCCAACCACCGCCTCTGTCGCATATTTAACTCCTTGTGAGTAAATATATGCTTCAACTCTTGTGATTGGTGAAGATCGGCGGTGATTCCATAAAGGTAACGACGCCAAATTTCCAACGCGAAAACCACGGTTGCTAGCTCGGCCGTGGGTTGGATAATTAACCCTAATCCAGAAACATCGGATTTACTTAATATCTTTCGGAGGTTGCCAAACTCGGATAGTCTCAGACTTACGAGGGTCGACATGAACTCTGTCGAGATGAAATCACATGTCAGAAAGTCACTTGGACCTCGGAACTCACATTTGGAAAACTTTCCATAAAGTTGCTCTCGTCTCAACATGTCGAGAACACGAAGAAGATGAACCTCGTGTTCCTTTCGGCTAAGAGAATAAATCAAAATGTAAATCGATGAAGACAACAACAAAGTGATCGAAAAGTCGATGAAAACCCGATTCATTAACTCCATGAATCTGCGGGTGCAATAGTTAGCGAGCGGCATAACTACGAACTCATAATGACTATAGCGTGTATGAAGCTTTGTCCTCGCGATATCAGACTCTCGAATCCATGGCTGGTGATATCCGGATCTTAAGTCGATCTGGAAAATGCGAGGCTCCACGAAGTTGATCTAAAAGATCATCAATACGGGGTAAGGGATACTACTCTTGATCATCACCACTGATCAACTCACAGTAATTAATACACACACGAGGCGAGCCATCCTTCTCCTTGTGGATCCTGCTTGGTGCTCCTCACGGGGGCCATGATCGGTCGGAGATAACCTTCCTCGAACTATTCCTCAAGTTGAATCTTCAACTCCTGCATTACAGTCGGGGCCATCCGATACGGTGCCTTCGATAAAGGGGCGTCGGCTCGACTCACTCTGAATTCCCTTACTCTATGTGAAGGCAACCGGATAACTCAAATGCGGAAATACATCGTCAATCGATGACAATGATACCACGAATGATTGAACATTTCGATTGCCCTAGAATGGTCGATCGATAAAAAGAGATACCAATAATGATTGAACAACTCGATTGCCTTAGAAAGGTCACTCGATGAAGATGATACAATGAATGTTTGAATAACTCGATTGTCTTAGAAAGGCGATCGATGGAAATGATCTGATGAATGATTGAATGACTCGATTGTCTTAGAAAAGCGATCGATGGAAATAATACAAGAAATGATTGAATAACTAGATTGCCCTAGAAAGGCGATCGATGAAAATAATCTGATGAATGATTGAATGACTCGATTATGCGAGAAAAGCGATCGATGGAAATAATACAAGGAATGATTGAATAACTCGATTGCCTAGAAAGGCGATCGATGAGAATGATCTGATGAATGATTGAATAGTTCGATTGCGGAATTTCTCTGCTTCCGCCATAATAAAAATTCTCTTTGGAACAACGGGGATTACTTCCTGAAGCACACATTCGACAACCAACGGCGGAAGATAGCGACCAAGCGCTAACAAACCTTGAGGATAGTATCAAGATGGTTAAACCAACTAATGCGAAAATTACATCGTCTAAGATAAATTCACCACGATTAGATCCATCAACCAATCGCGGTCATTAAGCTTAATTCGGTATGATTAGAAAATTCTTCCATCGTCGGGTAGGCCAGATGATATGATGTCCACAAGCAATAGGACTATCCCGAAATAAGTCTATTCAAGCATGATTCGAAAATGAATGAATGCGGTGTACCGGCATCAAAGGTACACACAAGTTGAAATAAAATTACAGTATACGAAATCGTTCGGACCATAGGATCGTCGATCCTCCTCATCATATGAATGCAGGACTTCTTGGTCCCGACCGCAGACGCTCCGTCGGTAAATCTGACTCCAACTCTATTTGCTTTCATTGTCTTAAGCAGCGATGACAAAGCGATCGGTCCAAAGCTTATTTGGTTGCTTCGGGGCTTGGGATACGCCGGAGCGACTTGGAGTCCTTTCGGCAAAAGCGGGCCTTATGTCCAAAATTCCCACAATTATAGCACGTGTGGTTGTCTCGGACACTTAGTCTTGACATGACCAAGATCCCCAGATTATAACGGTGATGGCTGAATTGGCGCTCGTGGTGAGATCCCGCGATTATGCGCCGTAGGAGTCGCTCGAAGCGATAGGACTCACACGAGGCTTCTTGAAGGTTGGTGAGCCTTCGGATTGATTTAACCGTTGATTTCTTGTGAGATGAAGGTTGTTGTTGACACTTTCCTTAGCGATTGGCTCATACGGGAGAGTTCTCTCGATTAATCCGGTCAGTGGCGCAATGATGATTGAGCAAGCTGCACATAGGTCATCATGGCACATAAAAGTGAGTGGATCAACAGAACATCTTGATCGAACGAGTCACAGGCACGATTTCCGTGACAAGTGATTATTTCCGGGTTTCGGTCCGTCTGCGGACCTCTTCCGTGCATCCACCGTGACTCTCTCCATCTTGAAGTAGGAAGGTCGCATAATGATTATATTACCCGCATGATTAGCACGTTATGATTATGTCATGAGATGATGAAAATGAGTATACATGCTCTAACTTAGTGATTATATGAATGATTTCTTGAAGTTACATGATTATCGATGAAATTCTTGAAATGATTATCTTGAATAACTTAACAAGATTGATAATATGATCATACTGATTGACAATGAGTAATGAAATGAATTGAGTAATTAATGAGTTAACATGATCGTCGATTATTAAGCGAGTAATGAAATGAATTAAGTGATTAATGAGTTAACATGATCGTCTAATCACAATGAATGATGAAGTTAGAGGATTGTTAATTAATGAATGATTAAAGAATGACTAATGCTAGAAATTATATCATGGCGTTAGAAATCTTACGATTCTTTGGTCGATTGGCTCGGCATTTGCACGAGTCACACGTGGCGAAAGTCGATAATCTTAGTCGATGACGATGATTTCAAATGAGACATGACTCGGAAGGTAGTATTCAAAACCACTCTCCGATACCAACTCTGTAACACCCCAAACTAGGCGGATATTACGGTCGTAGATCCCCATTAGGACCCACAGGCAAATGAAAATGAATGAATTACTCAAGTTAAATGTAGTACAGAACTACATTATTTCAATTATTACTCCGATTAGGAGATTAGTTTTAAGACACCAGGACTATACCGAATACTAGTGTTTTTTATATTAAGATAATATACACAACTCTGAATGAAGCGGAGTATTCAAATGAAAGTCTGCGGCGGAAAATAAAGGACAATAACATGAATAATTGAAGATCGGGGCCCCTACTAGTATCACTAGGACTCCTCGACATCAACATCTTATTCCGTGCGTTTGCCTTGCCATGACACGAAAAACAAAATCCCCAAACGGGGGTCGATTACAAAGAACAACAATCCTCAAGAGTTGAAAATACACAATCATGATTATATACGAAATTATGAAATATCTGTCGAAACATACGCAATCAAACATCTATATGAATCAACTAACGATGCGGCTCAAAGGGTGGCGCCACACTACGCCGGGATGGAAATGTGTCCGTGCACAAGCCACCAGCGAGTATCGATCAAATACGCGTGGTCTTGTACCTAATGAGTCTCATGAGCAATCGACTCGTGTGCAGTCGATGTGAGGCCAACAACCAACACACGACATAAATGTGCCCGACATGAAAATCCTACACATGCCAACACGCGGTATGACCGGAATGCCACGATATAACAATAGTGACATCGAAAATGAATAATGACTCAGAGGTGGAATGGTAATGAAATAAATGATGACTCAATGAAAAGATTGGAAGTCGTTCCTTAGAATGAACAGATTAATTGATAACAACAAGTTTTGATACGGTTAATATAATGATGAATGAATTATGATTATGAATGAACAACAACAAAAGGGATGAATATCCTTTTAGCAGAGTAAATTAACTTACAATCGGTGACAATTATCCTTCCACGAACAACGTCTAATTGAGATATCGGTCGCTCGAACAACCTTAAATAATACGATTACCAACAATCCGTTCAATATCACGAATCAAACACGAATATAACGAACTCAAAGCGTCGATACGACTAAACCAAGTCCGTAGAGGCATTAAATCAAGCGAGGTTGTATCCAAACTCCGATTGTTTACAATCAAACCTCGATATACCAATATCAAAATCCCGAAGTGTTTCAAACCAACAAAACATCTCGATACGATCAATAATCCGTTATGAATAACCAAAAATGTGATTATAACAACAATTAGTCGAAAATCCCCAATTCGACTCGATATTCAAGGTGTTCTTGAATAATCCCTCAATAATCGATGAATCCTTATACAAACTCATAATCATATACATATCCCTTCATATAACATGATTATAACGTCGAAACATCATATCTCAACACAAAATCGAAGTACGAAGTGTTGAAGGAATTACCTCTTGAAGATCCAGTACTTTAATCAGAAGAACACGCGTTAGATTGATTATCCGGGCTTCACGATCGAAAGGAGATGAAGAAAATCAAACACGAATGATTTGTGAAGGAAAAACCCTCCCTCAAGCTTACTCTCTCGGTTGAAGGTGAAGAAAAGGGAGAGAAATGGTGAAATCTTTGAAAAAAACAAATTAAAGGGAGTTGGTGCTGCCAGGACACGGCCGTGCCCGTCGGCGCGATCGTGTCGCCTGATTGGCGGCAGTGGCAGCGAGGACTTCGGCCGTGTCTGCCCGGCACGGTCGCGGCGCGAAGGGCCTTCCGATAGTGACCCGTCAAGCGGTGACTTCGGCATGACTTCGGCCGTGTCTGGAACACGGTCGGGCGTGTCAGCGATCGCTCAGCTTAGGAAGAGTTCGACTCGGCCGTGCGAGCGACGGTCGGAGTCTGAAGCGAACGCCCGGCATTTTCCGGACGAAATGCAGCCGGGCCGTGTCGGACGACACGGCCGAGATCGTTCGGCGATGATCGGCGATAAGCGAAAAATGGCGGTTGAGCTAAAGCGACCATAACTCTCTCGTACGGACTCGATTGACTCACCGTTTGAACCATTGGAAAGCTAACTCGATGCTCTATAATATTGCAAAGATTTAGAATTTTTGGAGTTACCAAAAATTAATGGTGATCTAACAAAGTCGAACTCATATGAGGAAAGTTGAAACAATGAACAATAACGATACACAACTCGAAGTTTTTCCGAGCGGTGAACACGGTGAATGAACATGATTGATGAATGATTATAATTGGTGAAAATCCACTGAGTGATAATCAAGAATGAAATTCTTGAATGATAATGGTGAATTACAGCGGGTATTACGGAAGATTCGTGTGATGTTCGCGTGAACTGGACATAGGTGTTACGTGCGCTATGGTGCATGTTTTACGTGCGCTGAGGATATGGATATTACGTCGTAAAACCATTGTGATTACGTCGTAAGGAAATGCCAAAATCAGGCGGTGAGTTACGGTGGGGCGACTACGTACGCTAAAGCTAGGGTATAACATACGTTAAGTTTGTTACGTCGTAAGGTTATTTTCATAACGTCGTAATGCCCAAAATTCTATTTATAGACCTCGACCCTATTTCATTTCTCGGCTTTCCTTTGTCAGATTTTTCGCGTTCTTGAGATCTTTCATCACCTCTTAACCTTCATATCATCTTCTGCGACGATTCTTGGGAAGCTTAGGCCTTGTAGATTGGTGTTCAAGCTTAGATGTTTGAGTTTATTCAAGTTCTTCATTCTTCATCAATTTATTGAGGTATGTGATCCTTTACCAACTATTTTAGCATGATCTTAGTAACGTTTTGGACTGTTTTGAGTAGATCGAATCGGTTATCTTCTTGAGGAGCCTTTCTTCATGGTTTAGAAGATTAAATTCAATTATTTTCGATTCCTCTTGGTTTTGAAATCGTCGAGCAAACCTTCTAGTGATTAGACTATTGATTAGTGCATCTTGAGATTGTAAACTTAATTATATCTAGTTTTGAAGATTATCTTAGTTCATGAGAATGGTATGATCGAACATTCGGTGAAGAATTAGCAGTTGAACTTAAGGATTTATTCGTATAAGGAGACTAGTAAACAAGTCTTTATCATGATTCATGAAGTTTGGGTATCTTGTTATAATAGAACATGATTAGAATCCTCTAGGATGAATTCCATGTTATGTTTTACCAATCAACCGAAGGAATTGTGTTGGAACTTAGAAAGTACTCTATTGAGCTATTGCAAGGACGAATAGCGTAGTATCGGTTCAACCAAATTGTGTTAGGGCAGAATAGTCCATCGCCAATATAGGGTGTTTCATGCCTTTTGATGATTCATTTGATGATTTGAATGATTATCCGGAACCGTTAGTTATACCGACATTATTGTTCGATGAAGGTTTGCATTCCGGTGAGCCGATCAAGTGAGAATTCTCGAGCGAATAGAAGACTATTGATAGTAGAAATTCTTGTCGCCATTTGTTGAGGCAAGTATCGTAATTTGTTAATATTGGTATTTTGAGCATGCATGTGGTCTATTCATGTTGTTGAACATGGAATTTATTTCGTTGAATTGTCATGATATTCATTATCAAGTGTTTGTATGTTCATGTTGATGGACATAGCGATTTTGCATATATGTATGCATGAGTTGTGTTTGTGTATGTTGTACGATCTATGCTGAGGGCGCTGGATCAGATGTCCACCTCGTGTTGGTCCGATGGGATTATCTTGGGATCTATCTTTGAGGGCTGGATCATTGGGCGGGTTTTCCACCTCGTGTTGGTCAAGCGGGATCATCTTGGGATCTATCTTTGAGAAGCTGGATCGTTGGAATACCCATGTTGTGTTGATTGAATCTTGTGGATTCGTATTGTTGGATTCCGGTAGCGGAAGTCCGTATTGTGTATGTATTTATGCATTGCTGTTGCATATTTATGTGTTTCGATACTTGTACTAGCATCGTTTTGCTAACCCCTTCGGGGGTGGATATTTGTTTTGATGTTCAGGTAGCCGAGGAGCGGGGAAGCAGCCACAGTACCGCCATGACGATGAAGTGGCTCAGAGATGTTAAATGTTGTTGTTGTTTTGTTTTCTTAGTACTCGAGTACGCGTATGTCATTGATGTTTTGGATTTAGTTGTATTGATGGACTTTCCGAATTTTTAAAACTGGTTTCGTATTGTAACCTTATTGACACTTTGATGATATTTTCTGGTCGTTTCAAATTTAGCCTTGTAAATTCTTATACAAAGGATTTACTGTGTAATTATTCCGAATATATCGGGGTGTTACAGATATGACATGCCTGAACCTGGTGATTCCATTAATATGCAAACTTTGTGCATACTGCCTACTACTCATTGGAGGCTACAACGTAATTAATATGCAAACTTTGAGCACATTATGCCTACTACTCATTGGATGCTACAACGTAATTAATATGCAAACTTTGAGCATATAAATGTTTGGCAAGAAACAAGCATATATATAAGTAACATCATGCATTAAATAAAACAAGCGTAAAATCCCCACCTCGAAATACGATGATGATCCTTGAAAATTTGAGATGCGAATGCGATTCAATCTTAGGCTCAAGTCCTCGTCTCTAAAATAACATTTAAATTTTAATATTAATATAGTGCCCAAAATAATTTAATATTAATTACTTGAATTTATAATTGAGTAAAAGAGATCGATTTAAATATTAAATATTGGTAGGATCAAATTAAAAGATTTGAGAAAACACAAGGACTGAAATTGGAATAATTATAAATAGGCTGGGGTTAAGTTGAGGGAATTAAGACTGAATGGACTGAAATTAGAAGGCTGGAAAAGGGCTAGGGTTAATCTGAAGAAACTTAAAATTAAAGGCTGAAATTAAAATATACTAAAAGTTGATTTGGGGTCAAATCGAAAGGTCTTGAATTTTGATGACTCAATTGAAAAACCCTAAAGAATTATTGTATATAAATACCCTATTAACAAAGGAGTCGGCCGATTAATTCTCATTCTTCTCTCCTGTTCGACCCTCTCTCTCCCTCCTGTTAAATGAAAAACACACACACGCACATAAATACAGGCACACACACATCTCGCACACCAAATGACGAAGGAAAACGACCGGCGAAGCGGTTATTGGCGGAGAAGGTCGCACCGCCGAGCATATGGTTAAGCGAGGCGTCTGGGTTCTGGACTACCGCAGGTAGCAGTGGCGACCGAGGTGGAAGGCGATGGCGGCGGCAACAATGGCGACCTCCGGCGGAAAAAGGACAGAGAACAACGGGTTAGCCGAATTTAAGGTTCGGTTTCTGTTATTTGATGATTTCAATCGGGTTTGGGTGAATTGAATCGGGTTGAGAGTTACTGATTTGGGATTCTCGTTTCTGAATTTGTTTGAGGTTTTCTAATTCAGATGTGTTCTAGGTTCAGTTGTGATGTTAAATTTATTGTTTGTGATAGTTAGGAAAACTTATAAGTTATGGGTTACAATTTGATATAGAAGGAGAGTTTTTTTACATCTGCAAATCATGAAGGAACAGCATTTATGAAGGTATAACAATATTATTTTCAGGAATTAAAGTGGAGGTGTTACCTTGCTGTCAAAAATCTGAGTTCGAAGGGTGATCGATTGAGCAGAGGAAACTCCTTGTTAGAAACGGCGAACGCAGGGCAGAAACTGGTTCGGGGCTGGAGGTTGCAAGTTCTCCTTCTTGTTGTAGGAATAATTTGCGTAGCAAAGAGCAAATGACTGCCTCTCTTCTTCTCCTTCGGTTGTAAATTTTCTGGTGTGAAATTTTGTTGCAGAATTGTATATTGTATTTTCTCTCTTTTTTTGATGATGAACGATGGATTGTAAGATTTAAGATCGTTTGAGGGCCAAACTTTTTACATCTGAGGATTAATCTCATGCATCTTATCAATGCTTTATTTGATTAATCAAACGATTTAAAAGCACTTTCGTCGTTTTTTTGAATATCGATATCTTTCAAGCGTTAATCGTTAAGTCAAAAAATATATCGAATTCTGACGAGCGTTTAATTATCTTTACATAGATAAATGACTTTGATATCTTTCGACAATTTTTTTCCCACTTTTTCACGTTTTTCGTGGCGAAAAATCGTATGTGATATATCGTATATGATATTACATATCATATATGATATATCACATATGATATTTTACCCGCAACGTTTGAAAAATGAAAATTTTTTTGTCGAAAGTATATCAAAGTGTCTATAGAAGATAATTAAATCTTCGTCGCGATAATGTAATTATTTTAAACAACGATTAGCAGTTAAGAGATATTTAAATTATAAAAAATGTGTGAAATATTAAATGCTTTTAATCTCAACCATTGATTTCTTTTTGGATGGATGGTGGGGATGAGTCCCTTGATATGTAAGAAAAGTTTGGTATTTAATATAACTCTACTCTGGATTGTAAAGGAGTCTGGCTCTATATATTAGTATATTTATAGGTGTAAATTTTGGAGTATTTTATTTGAATTAGGATTGTATGTTGAATAAACATCGAGGAGTTTTGATGAAGTTAGAGGTTTGGTGAGGGAACAATCTGGAAAAAGGAAGAGTTCTTAATCATGGTTAATTAAGTTTAATCTTAGTTAGTTAAATTAAAACACATGATTAAATATAATTGATATAATAATAATAGTAGTAAAATAATAATTTCGGTAACAATGATAATAATATCGGAAAATGATAATGATAATAATAATGATAAAATTAATAATAGTAGTCTTAGTATTATGGTTGAATAAATAATAACACTATTATAATAATGACTACTTGAATATATATATATATATATATATATATATATATATGTATATATGTGAAATGACTCATTTATTATAATATGAGAAGCTTGGACTCGGCGCAGGCGTAAACTACAATCATGATATGCGAATAAGGAAAATTTTGACCTTATTTAATAAATGGAAATAAAATTCGTAAATAAATTGTTGGACATTTAAAATCATTCATGCGCTTTCTATAAATTATAAATTAAATGCATGCTCGAAAATCAGGGCGTTACAACCTACCCCTCTTAAATGAATTTTCGTCCTCGGAAATTAAATCATGTACCTTCAATGGCGAACGTCGGATACTTAGAACGGATCTCTTGTTCGTGTTCCCAAGTAGCTTCATTCGGTCCATGACGGCTCCACTGAACTTTTACCAGTTTAACCTCCTTGTTTCGTGGCGATGTACCTTACGCTCCAAAGCAGTAGTAGTGTCACGGGTGCGGCTCAGAGGTTGGCCGTCGGGTTCGTGCGGCGGATCACGAATCACCGTGCGCCTAGGAGACTTAGAGTCTCGTCAGGCTACCATCTACGAGATTACATATAATACCAACATTAGAGATATCATGCCTTTGGTCCGTTGTCTTTGCGTAAGGCGCTAGGCACCCACATCCTTTACCTCAGTCGACTAAGGGCGGTATCTCATACCCTTCAATCTTAACCCGCAATGGCACTCGACACTAAGGGTCACTCGCATGCCAGAAGTGCGATTCCTCGTGCTCGACACTCACTCGGGACTTCTAGGTGCGGTACCTTGGCGCCCTTGAGAGTACCTCACTCGAGACGGACAACCTTTTAGATCTTGGCTTAGATTCATGCCATCAATAGATATTCGCCCCTCACGATGTTTGGGACTACTTCGCATCACAGGCATATTACCTTGATCCGCAATGTGGTGTTGTCTCGCAACCACATGTACAAGCAACGATCCCCGCGGCATGGCGGAACCGATAGCTAATGCTTACGAGTAAGCTCACGGGCGTATGATTTAAATGCGTGCCTCGATTGCCCAATCGACATAGAGGAAGTGTATATGGCCGGCGGCATCCCTCGGTCACACTTTAGCCTCAATGCCAACCTTAAGCCCATTGAGACCACTCGGGTCCTCAGCCGCCCTAACGATTTCCAACTCGCTCGGGAACTCCTCGCACACTTGAATGCTTAGAGTTGGCTCCTAGAGGCCCTCTATACCTCTAGGAAGATTGCACGCTTGGTGCTCGGCAGACGAGGAAGGCGGCCGCTTGCCCACCATTGCCCATCTAAGGTGTCCCCTATAATAGGCTTAGACAAATAATCCTTGTAATCGCACTAGACATTGAAAAGCGAGGAACCACATCGGGTGTAACTCCCTCATATGAACTCCAAATCCTTATCCGCTTGAACCGTAGAGTAGCTTACGACATTATCTATAACTCCTCAAAGTTTCAGCCCCATCCGATGCTCGAGGAGTGAGGAATTGCCTCTGCAATATTAGAAACTACGATAATGCCACTGCTGCGGCATCTCGATCCTTCGCATCGTTCGCTACTCAAGCGGAACCGTCTAGTTGTGAAACTTGGTAGAGACCTTCCCAACACTCCAAGGAACTCCCCATTACAAGCATTTCACGAAACTCATTTTCTAAAGCCCTCTGCTCAACGACTCAAAGTCTGCTCGCGCACGGACACACTCAGGACGCCACGACCAGCATCGCGTCCCCAACCTTATTCGTGTCGCGGGCAACTATCAACATAATCTTTTGTAAGTCGGGGCAATCCGGGTACTCGAATAATATGAAAAGCGCCTGTGACATCCTCCCCCTCTCGATCCGTTGGCGTCCTCGTCAGCGCATGCACCTGACTGCTCCAGTACATGCGCTGCCCATCTCATCATGAAAATACTTGGGCAACGAACCCGACACTCTACCTCCATCTCCTCAACTCGTGTGCCTCTCGGCACAACACTCTTAGTTCCATCAAGTGGCGCACAGCTTGTAAAGTCGAGGCCCGACTCGAAGAACGCTTTGCACGGCAACTCGATGATCGCAATTTCTCGCTCGCTGGCAACTCATGCGCCTCGCGCATTCAAACTCATTGCTCGTAGGGATGCGGTGCATGCGATCAATGCACTCTCCCTCCTCTCGGATGTTGCCGCTCTCGGCACACACCCTCACTCTAATCTTGGCGGGAATCATTCTCTCCATGCCTCGATATAACCAAAAACCAGCGGTGGTGTCGGATCGCCACTCTAGCTCAAATCAAGTCACTCCCTCATTGTCAAGTCGAGACTAGCGACAAGTTCTCCGAATTAAACCGGGTCGATTTGCTGAACATCTGGAGTACATGATACTTCTAAGAGTGCTCACTAACACCAAGAACCCATCGAAAGGAGCCTTGCGCTCCGCTCAAATACCACCATGTTGCCCTCTCAAAAATCCTTACTAACCATACCCCATAATATGGATTAGAATTCTATCAGGGCCAGGCCAAACCCGATGCGAAACTACGTAAGACAAGTGCCCTCTAGCACAAGTCGAAAGAGGCTGCCTGTTGCTCACAGATCACTACTCTCTCGGCCCTCAATGCTGTCGACATCAACCTTCACCTACGCGCTTCTGGCGTTAGTACCTCGGTTGAGCGGCATTCCCTCGAGGCCACCGCACTTCTACGGCAAGGAGCTTGAAGGCTGCACGCGTGATCAACGCACCCTCCCCACTCGAAGGTGATGCCTAACTCTCGGCACACCGCGTCACCGGCCTTGACTGGCGTGTGAAACTTCGTAACTGGCCATCGGCCTTATTGCTCGGCGCACAATTGTGTACTCTGCCACGAGCACACCTCATCCGGCTTGCTCCCATGAAATTCTTCAACCAATAGGTCCCATTAATTGGCTTCCAAATCACTTCCAAGAAAAGCCATCTCAGAATCGCTCACATGTGTGTCTGGATGGACACACCTCTTTGGTAACCAAGAAGCCCAATGCTTCGTATAACTCGATCCCTTTGAGAAAATCACTCAACCACAGGCCCATACTCTAGGCTTTGGAATCCCCTTAAGGAACATCATTCTCGAATCAGCCCATTTCGTTCGGGGGTCTAGCCCTCCCCCTATCGTGTTAGAGGCCAGAAAAGATTCTATTGTCCCTCATAGACTACTAGTACTTGCAACACCACACTTGGAGCATGCGCTTTCTCATATCTGCCCAGGCTCGAACCGGGAAGGCTGAACACTCCACTCTTGCAACTCCGTGGTGGGCTGTGTGACGATTGCACCTCATGTGCGAAAGCGCTTTGCGCATAACAATTCAAATCTCATGTAACCAATGCACCTCAAGTCTTTGTGGCGCTTGTGCGCACTAAGATTAAGCCCAAGCTTTGCACTGAGCGTCTTTGTGGCGGTTTCCCGCACTAAAGTTCTCGCGAATAGGTCTCAAACCCAAATCACCTCTCAATCTGCGGCGCTACGCAAACATGGTGCAACTTGGCGAGACGTAGCTCTGCACACCACCTTACTTCGGCATGTCTCCTTCTAGGAGATCAAGATGTCTTATAAGCCCACAAAAATAGGCTGACATAAAGTTTACGATCAGTTACACCAACACCGTTACTCACGCATCCGTAATTTCTGATGAGAATGTTCCCCTCACATTAACCAGCGCCAACCGTACTCGCGGAGAATAAATATAGTCATTAAACACGTCGCAACCCGGGTACTACCATTCGCGAAATCACTAATGCCAACAACTCGCACCGAACAAAGCTTTGAACATCAAGCGAAACCAAACAACGAGGTACTACCATTAGTGATTGCAAAGCTGACTCGAGTACTACCATTCGCTCAAGTCCCACGCCAACTTAATTCTCAACTCTGCCACAATACGTAAGAGCATGCAAGCCCTTATTTGAAATGCCACTACAATGGCTAATCAAAAAAAAATTTGGCACAATTTTGGTATCCGGTTCTCATGGGAAGCAAGATATTCAACAAAGCTCAAGCTGAAACACGGATCGACATTCCAAGGCTCGATACCACTGTCACGGAGTGCGGCTCAGAGTTGGTAGTCGAATTCGTGCGGCGGATCACGAATCACCGTGCGCCTAGGAGACTTAGAGTCTCCGTCAGGCTACCATCTACGAGATTACATATAATACCAACATTAGAGATATCATGCCTTTGGTCCGTTGTCTTTGCGTAAGGCGCTAGGCACCCACATCCTTTACCTCCGTCAACTAAGGGCGGTATCTCATACCCTTCAATCTTAACCCGCAATGGCACTCGACACTAAGGGTCACTCGCATGCCGAAGTGCGATTCCTCGTGCTCGACACTCACTCGGGACTTCTAGGTGCGATGCCTTGGCGCCCTTGAGAGTACCTCACTCGAGACGGACAACCTTTTAGATCTTGGCTTAGATTCATGCCATCAATAGATATTCGCCCCTCACGATGTTTGGGACTACTTCGCATCTGACATATTACCTTGATCCGCAATGTGGTGTTGTCTCGCAACCACATGTACAAGCAACGATCCGCGGCATAAGCGGAACCGATAGCTAATGCTTACGAGTAAGCTCACGGGCGTATGATTTAAATGCGTGCCTCGATTGCCCAATCGACATAGAGGAAGTGTATATGGCAGCGGCATCCTCCGGTCACACTTTAGCCTCAATGCCAACCTTAAGCCCAACGCGAGACCACTCGGGTCTACGCAGCCTAACGATTTCCAACTCGCTCGGGAACTCCTCGCACACTTCGAATGCTTAGAGTTGGCTCCTAGAGGCCCCCTATACCTCTAGGAAGATTGCACGCTTGGTGCTCGGCAGCCTGAGGAAGGCGGCCGCTTGCCCACCATTGCCCATCTAAGAATTGTCCCCTATAATAGGCTTAGACAAATAATCCCTTGTAATCGCACTAGACATTGAAAAGCCGAGGAACCACATCGGGTGTAACTCCCTCATATGAACTCCAAATCCTTATCCGCTTGAACCGTAGAGTAGCTTACGACATTATCTATAACTCCTCAAAGTTTCAGCCCCATCCGATACTCGAGGAGTGAGGAATTGCCTCTGCAATATTCTGAAACTATGATAATGCCACTGCACTGCAGCATCTCGATCCTTCGCATCGTTCGCTACTCAAACGGAACCGTCTAGTTGTGAAACTTGGTAGAGACCTTCCCAACACTCCAAGGAACTCCCCATTACAAGCATTTCACGAAACTCATTTTCTAAAGCCCTCTGCTCAACGACTCAAAGTCACCTTTCGCGCACGGACACACTCGGACGCCGACCAGCATCGTCGCGTCCCCAACTTTATTCGTGTCGCAGGGCAACTATCCAACATAATCTTTTGTAAGTCCGGGGCAATCCCGGGTACTCCGAATAATATGAAAAGCGCCCTGTGACACGTAGGCACTTCCTCATAAGTCAGGTTCTTGGCTACGTGCAACTCTTTGAAATTGCATACATGACCAGGATCATGTACATATTTTCTCAGCATGGAAACGTGAAAGACATTGTGCACTCCCGATAACTCCAACGGCAATGCCAAACTATAAGCAAGATCACCAAAACCACCCAAAATCTCAAAGATCCGATATAACGAAATTGTAGCTTTCCCTTTTACGAATCATATCACTCCTTTCATCGGCGCTACTTACAAGAACACTTTTTCTCGAATATCAAATTAGATATCTTTCCTTCGTTTATCGACATAAGACTTACGCCTATCACGGCCGTTGGTGTTACTGCCTTCACTGTGACATATCATACACCTCTCCACAAATACACCAATGTCCGTTTCATTCCTCTCCACCAAAATAACTTCTTGGCCGTGGTACATCTTTGTACCTCCGGGTGGGCGGAGTATGGTGCATTGTGAGCTTCTTCAAGGATTTGCCTCTAAGGGATGAATCCTTATGAACACACAATCTCCCATCGTAAGTCAACGTAAATGCTGCGGCAATGACAAATTTCTCAATACTCCCATCTTGTGCTCGATCTTTCATCTTACATAAGAACTTATCACGTGGTTGAGCCTCCTTAATCTCATCCCTAAGTTTGGTTGCAAGACCAAAGATGATAGGATTGCTTTCGAACTCTTTGAAGACTCAACTATCTCAATCCTCAAGCTGGAGAACTCTTTTATCAAACTCTCACGATAGGTCAAGCAAGCTAACTCGCCTCTAGTCTTGAGCTCGATGTAATATCCGCATTTTCCTTCCTCTTAATATTCTTATTTTGGTGTATTTTCGTTTTTGGCAACTCGCTTGTAACCGTATTGACATCTTGAGGATATGTAATATTAGACTTTTTGTTGTTCGAGCTTGTTTCGGACTCGTTTTACTCGATTTGGTGTTTCATGTTGTTTTCGTCGCTATTTCGGGTATTCTCGTAAATCGTCGTTCGGAACCGCCGTTTCGGGGTTGCCAAGGATCCATCTCATGTTATTATGCGTGTTGTGAACTTTTGTTTGGTGTTTCGATCATGTATCGTACATTTCGGATGTTTTGGGCCGTTTTGTAAATTTCCCAAACTTTTGGGCAAATTACGTTTGTTGTTGTTATTCTGAACCTTTGAGTAGTCGGGAATATGCTTTCCTTCAGCACTTTAGTTCGTCGTTTAAGGTCCCTTACGTCCGTACCATCGTGAATTGTTCACCGTTGTATTTCGATTCTTTTTCGGTACCTTCCTCATCTATTTCTGGCCTGTAATCCCCAGAAAGGAACGTTGCGTACGTAACACCCTTTTGGTAGCGTGCGTAACGTCCTAGTGTAAATCGATGCAGGCATTTACGCCTTTTTGGTTACGTCGTAAGGCCCTTACGGCTTACGTCGTATCTGACTACGTGCGTTAGCATGTGGTCGCTAACGTGCGTAGCAGGCCTAGGTTTATAAACCCGAGGAGTTGACCGATTTCGGTCATTTTCATCCCTCTCCCCTCCTACGACTTGTGGCGATTTTCTTGGTGTTTTACGCGATTTGAAGCTTAGCAACTCCGAGCCATCATCTTCTTGAGTTTTGGAGTATTTTATCAATATTTAATCGTGTTCTTCGTCTTTAATTGAGGTAACTCCTAAAACCTTCTTTTAGGTAAATTTGCGGGTTTTCATGTTATCGACAGAATCGATCCGAATGATAGATTAAATCATAATTAATAAGATTAATCTTGTTGGTATTGTTGGATATCATACTGATTCATGGTATATTTAGTGATATTTATTCGATCAAGAGGGTATGGTTGTGGTCGCCCTCGTTGTTGTTTTTATACGAATATACATGAATCATAGGCGGGTTTTCGGGTATTTTCATATTCCGTATTCGTTAGGATTGGTGGTGATTGTGTTCTTCGAATTTCTAGGTTCGTAATTGTCGGTCCCTAGCATTCGTCGGCGTCTTTCCTTCCGATCGTTGCGTCGTCTATCATTCAAGGCAAGTAATTCTTGGAAACCTTTATCTTAACGTGAAATGGTAATGTATATTGTGTGTGCTTTACTCCTGTTGTGCGGCGATTCATACGCCTCGATAGGCGATCGGCATCACAATCGGAGAAGCTTGACCATGGAAGACTTACTCTTGACAAGCGCCCGAGTTCGGCACAATGCGGCGGCCGTCTTTTGGTACCAGTGATCGTCTTTTGATGTCGGCGATCGTCTTTAATGGCGAGCGAGAGGCGATCATCTCGTGCCACGTATGGATCCGGCATCCGTCAAAGTCGTCGAAGACCGAATCTCGGACGGTGGCCACGTGCGGATCTTCAAAGGATGCGACAGATAGGACCATTGACCCCGGCTGTCACCTACCACACCTACAGAGCAAGGCCGCGAAAGGTACAAAGTGGGTCCTCCCCGGACGGCTCGAGGCGCGTCTTTGGCTTCCCATTGGTTCGCCCGGTGGCCTCCGGCAACCTCGGACCTCAAGGGAACAGGCCCACGTGGCCGGGACGATCGGCCGTCTTATTTTAATATAAGCGGCGGTTGTCGCGATCGCTGAGAATCGACTACCTTGTCCCTATAAATAGAGAACTCATTGCTATGGCAAAGGGGCCGCGAATTTTACTACAAATTCGGTGCAAAACACACACCAAAGAGAGAATCAAAGGCTCTTTTGGCAACCACTAATACATTCATAGTGATATTCATACACATTCATCATATATCTGACAAGAACTCACGGATTTATCCATCTGGTTCTTAGGCAATCTACGCGCTCTAAAGCCTAGATAACTAGAAGTCTTTACACTCCTTGTAATAGATTCTAACATTAATACTTGTACTCGGCAGTATATTTATTAATAACATCTCGCGAGAGCATTCAAGCCGGGATTAACAACCGGAAAATCTTGTGTTATCTATTTTCTCACGGAAGTGTTCTCGCATTTGTTTGTTACTCGGTCATTCCGGCAATACTATCTCAGGATAATATTTTGGGTAACAACAATTGGCGCTACAAGAAGGGGATCTAAACCTTCATTTTTATTCCTACCGTCTCGAAGAACACTCTTGCATTCTCAGGACATATACTTGAAGAAACACTCCTTGTTCTTGATAGAAAAACCTTGAGAAAATGACATCTGCAGCGACCTCCAAAAGAGCCACCTAAGATCTGCGGAAATCTCATTAGGCCGGACGAATCCCGGCCCACGGCGGAAGGCGGCAAGTGGCGGCGCTAGGCTCTCACTCCCGCCCCGAGGGACGGTTCTAGCCTCTCACTCGATCGGTTCCACACCACGGAGCAGTTGAGGAGGCTATAGCCATCCTCAAGGAGCGACGAGAAGGCGATGGCTCGCCCACCATCACTCCGTCCACCGTCGCCGGGCAAACAAGCGGAAGCTCAAGGGGATCTATGTTGAGAAATCAACGAAAGCCCAGAGCCCCGGAGAAGGCTCTCATAAGGAGGGGCGATTCCGTCTTCAACCGCTGAGGAGCGATCCCTCATGGCGGCCGGGCACTCGAGGCCCAGTGAGACATCGGTATCGAATCCTTTACAGGGAGTTCGGCATATCCGACTCCCGGGAGACAAGCCGGTCGTGAGCCCCTGCTCGCGAAAGAACCAGCTGGCGAGGGGAGCTCGTCATTCACCACGGAGCTAGGGGATCGGTACACGATCGCCTTGGTTCACGCTCGGAGAGCCACTCGGCGACGATCGGGCGGCAGCGATGTCGCATGCTGCGCCTTGACTCGGCGAGATGAAGGCGCTCTTGGAAAATGGGGCGGGCGCCGGGAGATCGATCATTGGATCAAGCGAACCACTCACGACTCGGATCGAGCTCGCCCAGTCCAACCAACGATCAATCCCCACAAACACCTATATATGAGGAGATCGGATCAGAAACCCACTTTAGCAAATTCCGGATCTACATGGCCGGATGCGGAGCTTCGGATGCGGCGAAATGTCGTATGTTCCGTTAACTCTGGGCGATCTCGCCCCACAGGTGGTACATCTCACTACCATCTCGCTCAATCAATTGCTTTGAGAAGGTGGCGAGCGACTTTATGTCGTGCCGCGCCAAAGTCGCTCGCCGGAAGGTCCCCACCGCATGATGAAAATCGGGCGGGGAAGGGCGAATCGGATGAGGATTACATCGGCCGGGTAGGCGAGATAGTCCTCACCGGTGAGCCCATCACGACAAGATCGCTCTCCACGCGATCTGAGCGGATTCCACGGGCGCTCGCCCATGTTCGGGCACCTCACAAAGATTTTCCCAGGCCTATACGGTCTTAGCGTCGAGCCGCGATTTTACGGCCGGGCAAAGGATGCTCTCACTCGCTTAGACGAGGGACCGTCAGAAGAAGGAAAAGCACCTTCCCATGTCCGAAGAAGGCGGTCTCCAAGCCCGGAAAGGCGGTCGCCAAGCCGCTGGCGAGTTCAAAGCCTTCGAGGATGTAGAGGTCCACCTTCTTCACAACCTCAACTTATCTCGGCCCACATCTACAGCGCGATCAAGGGTCGCGAGTGGCTTTCAAGCCAAAGCCAATACGGGACCACGGTCACCTGGGCCGTAGCAAATTCTGTGCCTATCATAAGAGTCCGGCCACAACACTAGCAATGCCGCGGCCTCCTCGGGCGACTCTGGCGGCATTTGTTTGAGGAAGGCAAACTAGACAATTGGATCACCAAGCCAGAACCCAGGACCGAAAGAGACGGAGGTCGCGAGCGCCGACCAAGAGAGAGAAATCCTCCCAATCCGAACCCCAGAATCGACCAAGAGCCGGAGTACACAGATTAGTCGATCCCTCGATCAACCACGGCGGTCGGATCAAGATGTTTCTAGCTGGAGGTGGTAGCCTCGGGGGCCTTTCCCGGTTTCCACCTGTCAAGCGAGCAGCGAGTGAGGGCTTTCGCGAAGTCGATGTTGTAGTACCTCGGGCCGACCATCTCTAAAGGCGCGCTCATCACCTTTTCCAACAAGGACGGGAGGGAGTGCGATGTCCCAAAGAGGATGCACTAGTGATCTCGCTTGTATCCTTGGGAAGGCGGTCGATCGCGTCTTTGGTTGACAATGGGAGTTTACGCAACATCATATTCAAATCCGCCCTAGACCAACTCGGCAACAATCAAATTCATCAAGCCTTTCGACACCGTGCTTCAAGGGTTCGGCGACAACACGATCGAGCTACGGGAGGATCAAGCTCTCAGTTGAGCTAGTATGCTTTTATGATCCCAAGGTTAGGATTACTAGGAACCTAAGCTTTGTAATCATAGATAGGCCCGGCATCTATAATGGGTTCCTAGGTCGCCCCTTTTTGGAAACCTTTGGCGGTCGCCTCATCTTTCTTTTCTTGTATCAAATTCCCCCTTTAGATGGGACGGTCGGTCTTGTAAAGGAGATCGGCTAATGGCAAAAATATGTTTGAATTACTCCTATGTTGTTACTTCTTTCAATACTTCCCATACTATATGTAACATTGAAGCGATCGGCGATCAACCCATGGAGATCGGCGAACCGACATCGTACCAACCCGACTCGGGGGCGCCATCTCTCATCAATTGTGGACGACATCGAGCCAGGATCGGTTTGAGCGAGTCTCGACATCGATCGAGGACCGAGTCGGAGATCGCACCAAGCGAGGCGGCCGTCCTGTCGAAGAGTTGGAAAGCATTACGATGGATCAGTTCATCGAGCGGGAAGTGCAGTTAGGCGCAAGCATCGACCACAAATTAAAGGGAGATCGATCAACTTGCTACGTAGGAACATCGGAGTCTTTGCACAGTCGCATCAAGATATGGTTGGCATAAGTCCGAACACGCTTGCCATTATCGAAGATCGGCCAAGGCAATGAAGCTGTTCACGAGCGTAGGAAGTTCGGCCCAGAAATACGCGGCGCTCGACATAGAAGTCGGATGTTACTCAACAACAAATTGATCGGAGTAGCCACGGGCGAACCACGGTGGGTCGCCAGCGGTGCTCGTCAAAAAGCCAGTGGCTCCTGGAGATTATGCATTGACTTCACCGACCTCAACGCGGCATGTCGAAAGATCACTTCCGATGCCTCATATTGATCACTTGGTCGATAGTACGGCGGGTTGCGAAATGATGTCATTTATGGATGCCTTCGCGGGTATCATCAAATCCCGATGGCGGAGGAAGACATAAAACACACATCTTTCCACACGAAAAAGACATATACTTTTGGGTCGGGATGCGTTCGGCTTGAAAAAGCGAGGGCGACCTACCGGCGATTAGTCAGCGAGAATGTTCGCCGATCGATCGGCAAGACCATGGAGGTCTACATTGACGATATCGTAGTCAAAAGCCTCAGAAGGAAGATCACCTCAGCGATCTCGCCGAGGCGTTCGCCATCCTTGAGAAGTTTAACATGAAGTGAACCCCAAGAAATGCAACTTTGGGGTGGGCTCAGGGAAGTTCTGGGGCACATAGTGAGCGAAAGGGGGATCGAGGCGAACCCCACCAAGATACAAGCGATCCTTGACATGCGGGAACCGCGAAACATCAGCGGTACAACGCCTCACGGGTTGTCTAGCCGCCCTCAACCGCTTCATATCACGGCTCGGCGATAAAAGCAAGCCTTTCTTCGCGGCCATCAAGAACAAGAAGTTCGCATGGACGAAGGAAAGCGAGATAGCATTCGCGAAAATAAAGGAATATCTATCTAACCCCGAGATCTGGCAAAGCCGATCCGGTGAAAAACTATTCCTTTACAGCGGCCTCGGAGGTCGCACTAAGTGCCGTTACGGGTGTGAGCGGAGGGACAAGCCCACTTGCCCATCTACTATGTTAGCAGGCGCTTCACGGCTGAGACACGTTATACACCATTGGAGAAGATCGCTACGCCCTTGTCATGAGTGTTCGTAAGTTGAGGGCTTACTTCTTGATCACCAAGTGGAAGTCCTAACAACTCTACCTCTAAGACAAGTCTGCACCGGCCAGGACACCAGCGGGCGACTCCTCAAGTGGTCGGCTGGAGATCGCCAATATGGTATCACTTACGCTCCTCGCACGGCGATCAAAGGCGAAGATGCGCGGACTTCGTGGTGGAATTAACGTTCCCTCACGGTCGGCCAGTCGGCCGACACACTGGAAGTTATCGTGGATGGCTCGACCAATTCGAGAGCGAGGCGAGGATTGTCCTCATCAGCCCCGGCGATCGAGTTTCACAAATCTTTGTGCGTTTCGGTTTCGTGCGACCAACAATGAAGTGAATACGAAGCTTTGGTAGGCGGGCTCGATCTAGCCCTCGCCACTAGATGTTCGTCGCCTTCATATCTTCATGGACTCCCTTTTGGTCGTAAACCAAGTCAAGGGAGAATATGAGGCGCGGCGAGCAGATGGTCAAATACCAAGAGTGGTGGCGAAATGTGCACAAAATTTGAAGAAGTACTAATCGAACAAGTCAGGAGCACAACTCCCGGGCCGATGCTCTTTCCAAGCTAGCATCATCGGATGGGGCGGCCGACTTCTCGATATCGAATCACAAAGTCGGCAAGGCCGGCGATCAACGAAGCACAGTTACCTCGGTCGCCATCGCGAGGAAGCTGGATGACTCCGTTCATCAAATACTTAAAGGGCCAGCGGTCACGGCGGCCGTGTTAAAGCTCGCCAACTCCGGCTCCGTGCGACCGGATATACCCTATTGGACGGCCGGCTTTACAAGCGAGCCTTGACCTTCCCTCCTCAAGTGTATTACAGGAGGAAGGTCGGCTCGTTTAGTGAGATCCATGGCGGAATTTGTGGAAAACTGCGCGGGCGAGCCCTCATCCATAAGACAACCCAGACGAGGGTTTTGGCCATCACTTCGGAAAGATGCGATCGCCTATGCCGGATCGTGCCATAGGTGTCGAGATAATGGGCCCCAACATTAAACTATCACCGACAGCTCACCTCCATGTATAGCCCTTGGCCATTTTCGCAATGGGGCATCGACCTTATAGGTCCCTTGCAGAAGCGGCTCCAGTGTGTAAGTTCGCCATCGTAGGGTCGACTATTTCACCAAATGGTGAGGCCGAACCGCTCAACAAGATCGGCGAGCAAGTGATCAAGTTTATATGGAAAAGCGTCGTATGCCGATTGAGTGCCCGAGCCATCATCTCCAACAACGAAAGCTTGATTCGGCGGCTTAGAAGTCATGCGATGCAGCGAAAAGTGTGGAATCAAAGGTTATTCTCGGCACCCTATCACCCTCGGACGAGCAGGCGGGTAGAGGCGGTGAATAAGATCCTCAAACACACGATTAAAGCGCGGCTCGAATCCGAGCAAGGGCGATGGGCGGCGAGCTCCCGGATGTTTTGTGGTCTAGAACAACGACCCGCAATTCAGCCGTGAAACCCCATTCGCCCTTGCCTTGAACGAAGCGGTGATTCCTTGAGAGATCGCCGTCCTCGGCCATCGAACCGAGCAGGAGATGACGACCGACAACGATATGGCGACGAATCGACCTAGACATGCTCGAAGAGCGGCGGTGACCTCGAGAAATGAAGAACACGATCCGTAAAAGGAGAGCCGAGAAGTTCTTGATTCAAAGGTCAAAGAAAGAAGGTTTCAAGTGGGCGATCTCGTCCCGAAGATCGAGCCCACATAGGCGTTTCGGTCAGGCCAGGAGGGACCTTTGGAGTATCCGGATGGCTAACTAAAGGAGCCTACAGTGGAACATCTGACGGTACTCGGATCAATACCTGGAATGCCGTGCATACGAAAAAATACTACATTAATAATTTTGTATTCAATTTCAATGATGTACAAGGAATATAATGAGATTTTCCTATCCCATCTATTAAGCGATCGCCCCATCGGGCATATCGCATCGCGCGACGATCGGATCACGGCGATCTAGGTAAAATTAATGCGGCCATGGTCACGGAGGTCGATGGAGCAGCGGCTTCGCCCATGCAAGGTTCCTTTGGGCTAAGATCGCAGCCCTTCGTTTAAATACGAGGTCGGCGTGGCCAAGGACCCTCAAAAATAATCGGTAGGCACGATCGCACGTCCTCAAGGTACATCATCTAACATGGTGAACCGGACAATGCGGCGTGCCACTACCCGTCTCAGCGTACCTGCCGTCGAGGTCGCCATCTTCATGGCGGGCCGAGGTGGAAGCAGGTGACAAGCCGCGGGCGTGGTGTCGAATAAGCGACAACACTCGCGTAAGGACTCCTCGAGGCCGAGATCGCCCGCCTTTCGTTTTAACACAAGGCGAGTGTAGCTAACGGAGGACCCTCACAAAAGTGAGTCGCGGGATACGATATCCCTCGCACACAAAGACACGATTGGGGAGGTCGGTCCATGAACACCCCAACCGTACATGATTCTTGAGAATCGGCAAAATGAAGATAGCTCGCGAGACAAACTAGTTTTGTTTCCTTACTTACAATAAGTGAACAAAAACAAGGGGCGAGATAGGTCGAGCTAATCTCAAACACGATCGAACAAATAGGAACCACACACGATCGGCTTCGCTCAAACACACGCAGCGGCCAAGTGGGTCGACAAAAATTACAAGTAAAATTAGATTCAAAACATATCAATGCTTTCAACACTCGGACAATTGGTCGGATGAACAAAGCGTTGAAAGCAATCATACACGTACTTGTAAAAATTGCACAAACATTCAAGGCGATCGCATGTAAAGAGGCAGTATGAAAAAAGGAGCATTTTATTCATAGCACATGTTTCGTACATTACGAGGCCGAAGGCATTACAAAAGTACAAATTCTGAGAGGAAAACAAAAATGCCTCTCAAGGCCCCGGCCAGCCATCACCCTCGGGTTGCGGATCGGCTTGGGCTCCCCATCGGCCTCGGGATGAATGAGTTTACAGTATACCAACTCAAGCCGATCCGAAGTCGACAAAGTCGAGATCGGCAAGGAGAGTGCGGATGCGAGAGGATGCTCGAGGACATAGGATTTGAAGCTCTCCATCGAGGGACCGATCTCGATCCACTGCCTTTTTAGCGGCTCGAATAAGCGTCGGCATAGGCCAAGTAATAGCGAACTTCGCGAAGCGTGCTCGGCGTTAAGGTAGGGATCGACCTCGATCGCCTTGGTGCCCCTTCAAATCGCGGCCGTCTTCTCGGCCTCGCCCGACTCGACCGCCTTGGCGGCATTCTCGCCTGGCCTTCTCCGGCTCCTTCTTCGCCGCCTCCGGCTCACCGGCCAGCCGATCCACCATCACCTTGGCCGGCCGCCTCCTCTGCGAAGCCGCGAGCTTGGCGGGTTTCCTTCTCCTTATCACGGGGCCGGTCGGCGGCCTCCTTAGGCGGCTCGGCTCTGCTTCAATCGGTCCACGTCTGCTTAGCCCTTTTGGCCGTCTCCTCAAACTCCTTCTCCATGGCCAGATCCGGTTGGCGGCCTCAATATTTTTGTTAAGGCGGCCTCGAGGTCGCTATGGAGGCAGCGATGGAGGTCGCCCCTCAAAATCCCTAGCGGCTTGGGCGGCCATCGTCGCCGTCACGGAGAGCGAGGCGGTCGCTGCATGGCGCCTCCGGATCGCCCGACGAGCGATCTCATCCAGATCGGTCGTCGAGCCTTGAGAGAGGTGATGCTTTGCGAGCGTAGCGAGGACTTCGAGGAGCATTGCGGAGCCTTGCTCGGCGAAAGTCGGCACCATGGGAGCAGCGTCCGGGTCGGCGAGGCGAACCTGCGGCGCAAACCAAAGAAACCAAAGAGTTAGCTTTATACCACGCCCGAGAATGCCCAAATCGAAATTCTTGATCCTTTCTTACTGTTGACCGGCTCGGGATCGCGTCAGAAATAAGGCTTGCCCGAGAGGTTTCCGCCTCGGCGATCGCCACCTTCTTCGCGAGTCGCGGATGGCGGGAGGCCAGGGGCCGAGGGCACAGGGCTGATCGCTCCATCATCGGGATGGCGAGAGATAGGAGCCGCGGCGGCGGAGGCTCAAGGTGATACATCCGCCTCGAAATCAGCGGGGACTCCTCAGGCCTCCGCCTCTTGCGGCCAGAAGCTGTTCCTCTCACTGAACCACCGGCTCGGCGGCGGCGCCTCGGCAAGCCTCGTCATCGGAGCGGGCGAGGCGTCGTCGCGGGAGCGCGACCGATCACCTTACCCAGTGAAGGCGGCCGATGAGTCCGGGTTTGACATAGCGATCTCTGGCGGTGGTTCGGCAAATTGGGAAAATAAACCTCTGTCAAAGAAGAATACAAACAAGTTAGACAAAACAAAATGACCTCCTGAGTCGATCGTCCGACAAGGAAGCACCACTTAAACTCATACGGAACTTTCAAGTGGCGGGGTAGCGAATAATCGAGCCCCCAGCCGGTGAGCTTCGGTACCAAGCGAGCAAGCGTCGATAAAGGAGTTCGGCAAGGCACGGATCCGCTCCCAAGCGATCAAGAAATCGAATGGAAGGTCGCGATCGGCTGAGCGAGAGGTCTGCAAAAGAAAACAAAATTAGATCGAGTCAGACAAGCTCAATCAAGGAGAGTTAAAATCCTTACTCGGATTCCTCTCACGGAAAGTGGTGAGGATCTCCAACTCCTCGTTCGGCTGTCACTCGTGCGATCGCCACGCCCGCCGACCAGGCACCATTTATCCAGGTCACCTGGTCTTATTGACACGCCAAGGACCACTCTCGATTCGGCCTTGGATATGATTGCCGTCGATCGACCCTTTCTGCGCGGCGGTTTAAGCAGATAATTCATCTCAGCGCGATCGGGAGGCGAAACAACCGGTGGCCAAAGCAGGTCAGCGTGCGGATGATCTGACAGCGTTCGGCGTCGATTGAAGGCGCCAAATTCAGGGCGACCGGCAAGTAGGAGGCGGCGAATGGCAGCAGGTGCAGACCCGCCTCCATAATCATCTCGTTGGCGGCAACCATATCCTTGGGCGGTTGGTCGGCGCGATCATTCTCGAGGGCACGTGCGAGAAGCGTCGGAGGGATGTGATATTTGGCCCTCAGCTCGGGTCTTTCTTGGTCGCCGTACTCGGATCTTTAGAGTCACGGAGGCAGGACGGCGGCTGAAAAACCATCCGCTTCACATGTTCATAAGGGTGAGCGGCGGAGTAGGCCTCGAAGTCGAATTCCGGACAGGGTCCGGCGATCGCTTCCATCATATGAGCAAAAGCCACATAGGCAGGGCCGAATCTACTCTCTCGTTCCCAGGCCTTCCGCACCAAATCATCCTCATCCACCGGCGAGCCCCCCTGCTCTGCCGTCGCCGCCGTCCTCGCCACCTCGGCCTCGTTGAAAAGTTCTTCGAGTTCTGCGGGTGTAATCCCCGCTCGAATAGCTTCAACGGCCGTCTCCATATCCACTCCAACAGGAATCTCCTCCCGTTCAGGCGGCTGGCGTGAAGAACCACGGTCTCAAAAGTTTTGGATCCTCCCGACATATTAGAAAGTAAAGAGAGGGAGAAGGTTAATTTTTCTTACCTAGAGAAAAGAAGGAGGTCGGCGCAAGAAGCTCCAGAAATTTTTGCAGAAATTCGGCTAGGGATGCAAGGACGCGTAAAAAGTGAAGGAGAAGAAGCCCTACCCTTTTTTAGATGGAGACGAGGGTCTAAATGCAAATAGGAGAAACCTCGGGGGCTGGATCGCAACCGTCAAGTGGGGACGCATTAAATGCTTCCCTCGAATCCCGCATACGCGTCTTTTCGAGGGCATGCCAGCCGACAGGTCCGACAAACTGTCGGACTCCCCCAACAGCGGCGCGACGCGTGTCCCTGCCACTTTTGGAAAGCCCGCCTTCAATTCCATTTGCTCCCAGCGAAGAAGATCGTCGGTTTGAATTGGATCGGTGATCGTTTAAACATTGGCGATTGCCAACGGTGCCACCTCACCGTGTTTTCAACATCGAGGCGGTGAGGGCAATTGTTGTGCGGCGATTCATACGCCTCGATAGGCGATCGGCATCACAATCAGAGAAGCCAACCATGGAAGACTTACTCTTGACAAGCGCCCGAGTTCGGCACAATGCGGCGGCCGTCTTTTGGTACCAGTGATCGTCTTTTGATATCGGCGATCGTCTTTAATGGCGAACCGGAGGCGATCATCTCGTGCCACGTATGGATCCGGCATCCGTCAAAGTCGTCGAAGCCGAATCTCGGACGGTGGCCACGTGCGGATCTTCAAGGATGCAAGCAGATAGAACCATTGACTGACTGTCACCTACCACACCTACGAGCAAGGCCAAGAAAGGTACAAAGTGGGTCCTCACAGCGGCGACTCGAGGCAGCGTCTTTGGCTTCCCATTGGTTCGCCCGGTGGCCTCAGCGGCAACCTCGGACCTCAAGGGAGCAGGCCCACGTGGCCAGGACGATCGGCCGTCTTATTTTAATATAAGCGGCGGTCGTCATGATCGCTGAGGAATCGACTACCTTGTCCCTATAAATAGAGAACTCCTTTGCTATGGCAAAGGGGCCGCGAATTTTACTACAAATTCGATGCAAAACACACACCAAAGAGAGAATCAAAGGCTCTTTTGGCAACCACTAATACATTCATAGTGATATTCATACACATTCATCATAAATCCCAAGCAAGAACTCATGATTTATCCATCTGGTTCTTAGGCAATCTGGCGCTCTAAAGCCTAGATAACTAGAAATCTTTACACTCCTTGTAATAGATTCTAACATTAATACTTGTACTTTCGAGTATATTTATTAATAACATCTCGCGAGAGCATTCAAGCCGGGATTAACAACCCGGCAAATCTTGTGTTATCTATTTTCTCACGGAAGTGTTCTCGCATTAGTTTGTTACTCGGTCATTCCGGCAATACTATCTCGGATAATATTTTGGGTAACAACACTCACCTCGGGAGGGTCAGGCGGGGCCTCGAGGGAATCTATGGCCGTCACGGATTCATGAGTTTGTTTCGCTTGACTCGGGAGGGTCCTTAGAGGCCTCGAGTGGGATTCGTGGCTTCGTCCGGTCTAGGTGATGTGTGGTGCTTGATTTGTTTATGAATGTGGCCGGCTCGGGAGGGTCCTTAGAGGCCTCGAGTGGGATTCGTGGCTTCGTCCGGTCTAGGCAAATTAATTGTATTGTTTGTTTCGCAAAAGACATGTACGGTTTTAGTTTTTGAAATGATATTGGTGCATGTACTATGAAATGTGTAAGCGAGTGGTTTGCCTTGATTACTTGTACTAGCGTAATTGCTAACCCCTTTGGGGACCCGTTGTGGGAAATTCTTGTTATGGATTTCGGGTTATGATCATCCGGACGGCGAGCACCTTTGATGCGGTGCGAGGATGTTGGCCATAGTCGTTGACATATGCATTTGGGTCATCTTATTTCTTTTGCCCACCGATATGGTTGTTTCCACATTTTATAAACTTATAGATTGTACTCGCGAGTACTTAGGCTTTTCATTTCGAACTCCGTTTGTATTACCTATATTTCTACATTGTTGGTTGATGCTTAATTCGCGGTTGCCGGGTGTATTTTTATTTGTTGTATTATTAAAATGTGTGTCCTCACTAACCGAGATGGTTAGTCGAGTGGGGTTTTCTTGTGGAAGCCTAGTGGGTCCCATGTAGGGGTCCACGGCGCTGTAATATACTCTGAATATCTCGGGGGTGTTACAGAAAATGGTATCAGAGCGCTAGGTTTATGAATACCTAGGCTTGTTGGTTATTTGGGTCTAGTCGTGTTTTGTTTTGCATATTGTCACACCGCTGCCAGCATCTCGGTACTTCCAGTGCTTGTAAGGTTTCTTATTCTGCTTTTCTGTTTCTTGCATTGTGTTTTCACTTCTCGAATCATAGTTGCTTTTTCCTCCCTTACTCATCAGCGATAGCTCAGGTGGATCCGACCCATGCTAATCGGGGCGGAGCGGATCGCTGGCTTCAGGATGTCATCAAGATGCATCCTCCTCAGTTCTCGGGAGCTTCGGACCCGATCGGCTGGGAGGGGTGGATCAAGGAGATATCTAAAGTCTTCGTTGCCACCAACTGTCCCGAGGATCGTAAGGTCCCTATTGCCCAGTACTTTCTCCTTTGGGGATGCTGCGGATTGGTGGGAGAATTTGTTGGGCCCAAAGACCATGTTGCTTCGTGGGCTGAATTTCAGGAATTGATGGAGACCGAATATTGTCCGTGGTCGGTCAGACAGGCATGAGTGCATGCCTTCTATGATGCTCAACCACGGGATATCCCCGTATCTCAAGCTATTTCTGATTTTAACAAAGACTTGGGCTATGTAAAGACCCAAGTTGTCGAGAAGCGACAAAATTTTCCATTTTCGAGGAGGATGAAACTATCCATTCGGGACTATATGCAGGCTCGTCTGTACTACTTTGAAGGATTATCGAGTCGAGCTCTTGCTTATGATATGTCGGTGGCGGCGGTCGAGAGAGTAAGAAGCGAGAAATCATGGGATTTCTCGGGTTACAAGGGTGGAAGTCGGCGAAATCTCAACTGCAAATATTTCTCACGGCTCGTTTCTCTAGGAGTTTTGAAGTGCCTTTGAACCTTCGTCAAGGACCCCGGATGCTTTAAGCGTGGCAAGCCGAGGCCATGTGAGCAGTGTCCTCGTCCACCTTTGACTTGTCATACTTGTGGTCGGTCGGGCCACAAGGCTTCTTTGTGAGAAGCTCGAGACAGTTTCGCGGCGCCGTTCTTCTCACCCGGCACCTATGGAGTTGAGTGTGAACCGGGGCTCATTTGCTCCGCCGCCACCGCGAGTGCCGGCCAAGGTAGGAGTCGGGGTCGGCTGCTAGGGGAGGAGCTTCGGTGTCGGCTCACTTGACCGCGTATCTATGAGATGAGGAGGGCCGATGATCCGGCGGCTAGTGTGGCGGCAGTACCGTTCATATCCATTCCCATCTGTCGGTGTGATTTTTGATTCGGGTGCTACGCATTCATTCATTTCTCTAGAGTGTGTACGCCGTTTGAGTCTCATTGCTTGTCACCTTGGAGCCTTTCATCGTTAAACGTCCTTGCGGTGATAGAATTATCGGTGATCGAGAAGTCAGGGTGTTACTGTGTTTATTTGTGAGAGGGCTTGGCTCTCTAATCTTATTGTCGTGGGTATTAAGGGTGAGGATTTGATTCTCGGGGATGGTAGCTCGGCGGCATGGTGCGATCATGAACTACCGCATGAGGATCATTACCATGCTAGCAGGAGGCAGCCTTGAACACTCTTTCGCGGGCGAAAGAGAGCAGTTTGTTATTAACGCCTTGAAGGCGATGAGACTCTGCGAAAAGGGTGTCTTGGTTATTGGTGCTATGTCTTGAAGGCGGAGGATGGTGGAGTCGAGTTTTCGTCGATTCTAGTCGTTAGTGAGTTCTTTGATGTGTTTCTGACGAGTTGCGGGATTACCAACGGATCGTGAGGTTGAGTTTGCTATAGAATTAGAGCCAGGCGCGGCTCCGATTTCGAAGGCACCGTATCGCATGGCACCGTCGGAGATGGCCGAGTCGAAGAAGCAGTTGAGTGAGTTTCTTGAGTCGGGGTATGTTCGGCGGCGCCTCGCCTTGGGGCGCACCAGTTCTGTTTGTGCGAAAGAAGGATGGCTCACTGCGTTTGTGTATCGACTATCACGAACTAAACAAAGTGACCATCAAGAACAAGTATCCTTTGCCGAGGATTGATGACTTGTTTGATCAGTTGTAGGGAGCTGCGGTATTCTCGAAGATTGATTTGAAATCGGGGTACTATCAGCTCTGGGTGAGGGAGTCCGATGTGCCGAAAATAGCTTTTCGGACGAGATACGGGCATTATGAGTTCGTAGTTATGCCCTTCGGTTTAACTAATGCGCCGGCGGTGTTCATGCAGTTGATGAACAAAGTCTTTATCGAGTATTTGGATAAGTGTGTCGTCGTCTTCATTGACGATATTCTTATTTATTCGAGGAATGAGGAAGAGCATGCCCTTCATTTGCGGGTAATGTTAGACATCTTGAGGACCGAGCAACTCTATGCGAAGTTCTCGAAATGTGAGTTCTGGCGGAAGGAAGTGATGTTTTAGGTCACGTGATTTCGGTAGGGGGTTCGTGTGGATCCGCGAGAAAATTGAGCGGTGTTGGATTGGGCACCGCACGAATGCGAAGGAGGTCCGTAGTTTCTTGGGTTTGGTGGCTACTACCGTAGGTTCGTCGAAGGTTTCTCGGCGGCTCGGCCACTTACGATTACTCGGAAGTCAGAAGTTAAATGCGGAATAACGAGAGGCGATCGAGTTTCGAGGAGGCTGAAGGCGTTTGACTTGACCCGGTTTTAAGCGTTAGTGTGGCAACGAGGGTTTTCTTGTTCTGATGATGCTTGAGTCAAGGTCTTGGGTGTGTATTGATGCAGCACGTCAAGACCATTGCATATGCGTCGAGACAGTTGAGGTCGTATGAGCTTAACTACCCTACTCACGATTTGGAGTTAGCGGCAGTTGTTTTTGCGCTCAAAATTTGGCGTCACTATCTTTCGGATTTTCATGTCGATTTTACCGATCATAAAAGTCGAAATACATATTTACTCAACGAGAGTTGAATATGAGGCGAGGAGGTGGTTAGAGTTGATTAAGGATTATGACCTCGAAATCCTTTATCATCGGGCAAGGCGAACGTCGTGGCCAGCGCCTTAGTCGGAAGCCGGTTGCGTTGCGAGCAGCTTGAAGTACCCATCTCGGTCGAGCTTCGGTGGTCTTTGATCGAGTTAGATGTTGAGGTTTTGTTGCACGGATCTATCGGGCAACCGTGCTTTAGAGATTTCGTCGTCTTTAATCGATGAAATTAGGTTGAAGCTTGATTAGAGGATCCGATGATTACTCAAATCAGAGAGAGCGTTCTTAAGGGAAAGTCTCTGGGTTTGTGATTCATGATGATGGTGTTTTGTGATTCAGTCGGCTTTGTGTGCGAGCGACTCGGAGTGAAACAGTATCTTGCGTGAGGCCCATGCTACACCTTACTCCATTCATCTGGTTCGAGTAAGATGTACAAGGACAGGAGGAATTTACGGTGGAATGATATGAAGGAAGAGGTCGCGCAATTTGTAGCGAGATGTTTGACTTGTCGGTAGTCAAAATCGAGCATCGGCTGACCATTTGAGTTATTGCGATCACTTCCGTTAGGAATGGAAATGGGAAGATATATCGATGGATTTCATTACGAGTTCTTTGAGATCGAGGTCGGGCATGAATATGGTATGGGTGATTGTTGATCGTCGACCAAGTCGGCACATTTTCTAGGCATCAAGGACACTTGGGGTCAGGAGAAGTTAGCCCATGTGTTTATCGCGCTGATTGTGAGGATTCACGGTACTCCGAAGTCTATTGTTTCGGATCGTGATGGCCGTTTTGTATCGCACTTTTGGCGGGCGGTGCATAGGCGTTGGGTACTCGTTTGCGCTTGAGTACCTCTTTTCATCCTCGGTCGGATAGACGGTCGGAGCACTATCGAGGCGTTTGAGGATATGTTGCGTGCTTGTGATCTCATTTGGAGTAGCGATTGGGAGGAGCATTTGCCATTGATCGAATTCACGTACAACAATAGTTGGCGCGTCGATTCGGATGGCACCGTATGAGGCGCTTTATGGGCGGCATTGTCGATCGCCGATTTGTTGGAACAAAGCGTCCGATTTGGTCGGGACCGAACACGATATAGTCTAGAGGCGAGGCGGATGGTGGAATTGATTCGAGAGCGGATGTTGGCCGTTGAGTCGGCGAAGTCATATGCCGGCGTCAGTCGTCGACCCTTGGAATTCGAGGTGGGGACCACGTTTTGCTAAAGGTGTCGCCGCCGAAGGGAGTTTCGCTTCGGGAAGAAGGGAATGTTGAGTTCGAGATTTATTGGACCATTTGAGATTCTCGGCGAGTCGGTGAGTTGGCATACCGTTTGGCGCTACCTCCCACCTTGAGTCACGTTCATAGCGTTTTCCATGTTTAGCGACTAAGGAAATATGTTAGGATCTAGTCATATCATCAACTTTGGCGAGGTCGATATTGCTGAGGACATTACCTTCGAGGAGCGTCCCTTGAAGATTTTGGAGCAAGTGAGAAGCGGCGAGGCATAAGACCATTCCTTTGGTCAAAGTGTAATGGTCGAGACATGGTGTCGAGGAGGCAACTTAGGAAGCAGGGATAGCGTGCGTGCTAGGTACCCGATTTGTTTGTTTCTTAAGTTTCGGGACGGAACTTGTTTTTAGAGGTAGAATGTAATATCCGCATTTTCCTTCCTCTTAATATTCTTATTTTGGTGTATTTTCGTTTTTGGCAACTCGCTTGTAACCGTATTAACATCTTGAGGATATGTAATATTGGACTTTTTATTGTTGAGCTTGTTTCGGACTCGTTTTACTCGATTTGGTGTTTCATGTTGTTTTCGTCGCTATTTCGGGTATTCGTAAATCGTCATTCGGAACCGCCGTTTGGGTTGCCAAGGATCCATCTCATGTTATTATGCGTGTTTTGAACTTTTGTTTGGTGTTTCGACCATGTATCGTACATTTCGTATGTTTTGTGCCGTTATGTAAATTTCCAAAACTTTTTGGAAAATTACGTTTGTTGTTGTTTTTGAACCTTTGAGTAGTCGGGAATATGCTTTCCTTCAGCACTTTAGTTCGTCGTTTAAGGTCCCTTACGTCCAGTACCATCGTGAATTGTTCACCGTTGTATTTCGATTCTTTTGGTACCTTCCTCATCTATTTACGCTGTACTCCCGAGAAAGGAGCGTTACGTACGTAACACCCTTTTAGTAACGTGCGTAGCGTCTAGTGTAAATCGGTATAGGCATTTACGCGCTTTTTGGTTACGTCGTAAGGCCCTTACGGCTTCGTGCGTGTCTGACTGCGTGCGTTAGCATGTGGTGGCTAACGTGCGTGCGAGGCACAGGTTTATAAACCCGGGAGTTGACGATTTCGGTCATTTTCATCCCTCTCCCCTCCTCAGACTTGTGGGCGATTTTCTTGGTGTCTTAGGCGATTTGAAGCTTAGCAACTCGAGCCATCATCTTTTCGAGTTTTGGAGTATTTTATCAACATTTAATCGTGTTCTTCGTCTTTAATTCGAGGTAACTCCTAAAACCTTCTTTTAGGTAAATTTGGGGGTTTTCATGTTTTCGTCCGATTCGTTCCGTATGATAGATTAATTCATAATGAATATGATTAATCTTGTTGGTATGGTTGGTTCTCCTACGGATTCATGGTATATTTTGTGATATTTTTGCGATCGAGAGGGTTTGGTTGTGAGTACGCCCTCGTTGTTTTTATACGAATATACATGAATCGTAGGCGGGTTTTCGGGTATTTTCATATTCCGTATTCGTTAGGATTGGTGGTGATTGTGTTCTTCGAATTTCTAGGTTCGTAATTGTCGGTCCCTAGCATTCGTCGGCGTCTTTCCTTAGATCGTTGCGTCGTCTATCATTCAAGGCAAGTAATTCTTGGAAACCTTTATGCTTAACGTGAAATGGTAATGTATATTGTGTGTGCTTTACTCACCTCGGGAGGGTCAGACGGGGCCTCGAGGGAATCTATGGCCGTCTGGATTCATGAGTTTGTTTCGCTAGACTCGGGAGGCTCCTTAGAGACCTCGAGTGGGATTCGTGGCCGTCCGGTCTAGGTGACGTGTGGTGCTTGATTTGTTTATGAATGTGGCGGCTCGGGAGGGTCCTTAGAGGCCTCGAGTGGGATTCGTGGCTTCGTCCGGTCTAGGCAAATTAATTGTATTTGTTTGTTTGGAAAAGACATGTCTGGTTTTGGTTTTGAAATGATATTGGTGCATGTACTATGAAATGTGTAAGCGATTGGTTTGCCTTGATTACTTGTACTAGCGTAATTGCTAACCCCTTTAGGGACCCGTTGTGTGGAAATTCTTGTTATGGATTTGAGTTATGATCATCCGGACGGCGAGTCTTGGGACGATGCGAGGATGTTAACAGTCATTGACATATGCATTTGGGTCATCTTATTTCTTTTGCCCACTTGATATGGTTGTTTCCACATTTATAAACTTATAGATTGTACTCGCGAGTACTTAGGCTTTTCATTTCGAACTCCGTTTGTATTACCTATATTTCTACATTGTTGGTTGATGCTTAATTCGCGGTTGCCTCGGGCGTATTTTTATTTGTTGTATTATTAAAATGTGTGTCCTCACTAGCAGAGATGGTTAGTCGAGTGGGGTTTTCTTGTGGGCTTTGGTGGGTCCCATGTAGGGGTCCATGTGTTGTAATATACTACGAATATCTCGGGGTGTTACATTCAAGGCATCAACTACCACATTAGCCTTACCGGATGGTAATGGATGGTACAATCATAGTCCTTCACCAATTCTAACCATCGCCTTTGTCTCATATTAAGATCATACGTGTGAAAAGATACTTTAGACTTTCATGAGTACATGTATATCTCACACTTCCCTCCTTAGAGCAGTGACGCCAAATCTTCGGCGCATGTACTACGGCTGACTCGAGATCATGCATTGTATAGTTCTACTCATGTGGTTTAAAATTTGTCTCGATGCATAGACTACTACTTTACCATGTTGCATGAGAACACAACCCAAACCCTGCTTTGAGGCATCACTATAAATAACAAAGTCTTAAGCCGGATCGGGAATCGTTATCTGGAGCCAAGGTTAGTCTCCTTTTCAACTCTTGAAAACTTTCCTCGCACCTCACACTCCATTCAAACCTCACGCCCTTCCTTGTTAATTGGGTCATAGGAGTGGCGATTTTAGAAAATCCTTGATAAATCTTCTATAATAGCCGGCTAAGCCCGAGAAAGCTGCGAACCGCTCGCATTTTTGGGTACTCCCCAACTACTCTTTGCTACGACCTTATCGGGATCTACCTCAATTCCTTTTTAAGTCACCACATGTCGAGGAATCGACTTTGTTTAACCAAAACTCACATTTCTTGAACTTGGCATACAACTTCTCCTTGCGAAGCGTCTCGATGTAATCCTCAAATGATCTTGGTGTTGTTCCTTGTCCTTAGAATACACCAAGATGTCATCTATGAAGATGATCACGAATTTATCCAAGTAAGGTTGGAACACCATGTTCATCAAATTCATAAAGACTAGGTGCATTACTCGGACCAAATGGCATCACTACGAACTCAAAATGCCCATGCTTGAGTCTGAAAGCCGTCTTGGGAATGTCACACTCCTAATCATCGAGTTGGTGGTACCACGACCGTAAATCAATCTTGAAAAGGTTCGACTCCCCTCAAGCTGATCGAATAGATCCTCGATTCTCGGTAGTGGGTACTTGTTCTTTCTGGTGAGTCGATTTAACTCTATGTAATCTATACACATCAAGTGACCCATCCTTCTTTCTTACAAGCGGCCTTTGGTGCACCCCATGGTGACCTGATAGGATGAATAAATCCGAGTTCAGGCTCTTGAATTTGGACCTTCAATTCTTGAAGTTCCCTCGAGCCATTCTATATGGAGCTTTCGATGTTGGGGCCGCCCGGGGACCAAATCAATACTAAACTCCACTTGTCGGTTGGGTGAGACTCGGGAAATCTTACGGAAACACATCCAGCTCCGTACAATAGGTGCGTGCATGAGGACACCTCACTAGTGCAGTGTCGATCAAACTCACCAAGTAACCACGACATTCCTCCTTCCTTAGACTTCTCGGTGCCTTCATGGTGTGATTACTCTTAGTCTTGCCCTACTCTTAGTACCATAAAAGGTGATGGACTCGCCTTCGGAACACCTCAATGTCACCTTCTTCTGGCGGCGGTTTATATCGGCATCATGTCTATCTAGCAGTCCATACCAAGGATCATGTCAAAATCCATGAGTTAATCAAATACGAGACTAGCGTCAAATTATTTTCCTCTATCTCGATACTCTCATCAATCATTACATTAGTGAGGATTGTATTTCTGATGTAAGCTAACATAAGAGACTCAGATTCTAATGCTTCTATGACCAATGGCATGATAAAAATTTGCATACATAAAAGAGTGTATGGCACGGTGTCAAACAAAGCGAGGCACATTAGAGATCATAAGCATACGTCTTGTGCGGGACTATTATCGGCTGATTCATTGAGTAGACTCGATCTTGACCTCCGTGCTTGTCTTTTTCCCTTAGATTGTGGACAATGTCGGCTTGTGTGGCACGAATTCCCTTGATTATAGCATACACCTTTTCCATACAAACACTTCCCGCCATGATTCTTACCACACTTTGGGCATGCGGGCACAGTGATCGGCGCACTCGGTCGATTTCTCATCTACCTTTTACTTATTGGAAACCATCGACTTAGATTGATTACCATTCCACCCTCTCTTCCCGGAAGATGACTTAGCGGTGGTTGAGGACTCAAGTTCGACTAGCTTCAACCTCTTGAGCTCTATACCTGTCTCGGTATATGGTAGCACCCCATGACCAGCCACGATGTGACGAATACTCGGGCGTAAACCACTCAGGAACTTAAGGGCCCTCTTTGGTCAGTATCCACCATGTGCTCCACAAAGAAGGTGACTTGGTTAAATTTTCTCTCATATTCTTCAAGATAAGCTCCCTTGCTCAAGGTTCAATCTCTCTCCATTTTCTCTCGGTAGTCTTTGTGGATAGTCTTGTTCCATCACTAGTTCCTTGAGCAGATCCCAAATTAATGCGGCACACTCGGTGCCGGCCTCAACGCCAATAGCTCATCCCCCGATGTACAACATCCTCTACCATTTGATACTAGGCGCGAGAGAATCTTTTGCGCATCGGTGCACCAATGAGCTCAAAGTGCGCTCGAAAGACATCAACCATTCGACAAAAGTGGTCCTTCTCGACCATTGAATGATGGTGGTGTGAAATGTCAGGCATTGCACAACTTGTGCTTGGGTAAGAAGGCGGCTCATTATTATAGTGGTTATCTTGACCTCGTTGTAACACCCGATATATTGAAGTATATTACGGTGCCGTGGACCCCTACGTGGGACCCACCGAGGCTAAAATAAGAAAATACTACTCGACTAACCATTTCGGATAGCGAGGATACACCTGAGAACAAGACGCCCGAAAGAGCAGGCGGAAAAGAACATCAGCGACAAACATAAAAGCTCGACAAATAACAATCACCATTCGAAGATCAAAGTCTAAGTACTCGCGAGTACAATCTATTAGTTTAGAAAATAGACAACAACCATATCGAAAGGAACAACGGAAATAAAGGGACTCAAATACACATGTCAGCGACCTTGGCGACATTTTACGTCTTGTCCCAGCGCCAGCTCGTCCGTGAGAACATAACACGAAATCAATAACAAGAATTTTCCCAAAATGGGTCCCCAAAGGGGTTAGCAATTATGCTAGTACAAGTAATCAAGGCAAACCATTCGCTTATACGTTTCATAGTATAATGCACCAAATCATTTAAAACTAAAACGGACATGTCTTTTAGGAAACAAACAATCATCACATTTGCCTAGGATCGGGACGAAGCCACAAATCCCACTCGAGGCCTCTAAGGACCCTCCCAGAGCTGCCCATATCATAAAACAAATCACGCACATGCATCGCCTAGGACCGGGACAAGCCATAAATTCCACTCGAGGCCTCTAAGGACCCTCCATTGGCTAGCTAAACAAACTCATGAATCTAGCGCTAATACCATTGGATTCCCTCAGTGGCCCCGTCGGACCCTCAGGTGAGCAAATCACACAATATACATTACCATTTCACATTAAGCATAAAGGTTTCCAAAATACTTGCCTTGAATAATTGGCGCAATGACGGAAAGGAAAATCACAAGCGAGCTAGAAAGCGGTGAAACCGAACCTAACGATTCGAAGAACATAATCACAACCACTTCTAAGCGATTACGAAAATGGAATACTCCGAAAACCGCCTACGATTCATATATATTCGTATAAAAATAGCAATGAGGCGGACCACAACCAAACCCTCTCGATTTCGCAAAACCATGAAAATATACCATGAATCCATAGGAAAGCTAATGATATCAACAAGATTAATCATATTCATCATGGATTAACCAACAAAATGGAGCGACTTGGAAGAAAATCCAAAACCCCCGATTATCCAAAGTAGGGTTCTAAGAGATTTACCTTGGATTGAGGATGAAGAACACAAGTAGGTGTTGTTAATATACTTCAAGAGCCCAAGGTAAATGGCGTCTGGAGTGATCGGAGGAAGAAATCGCGAAAATCGCTTGGGAAGCTCACGCCGCGAGGAGGAGAAGAAATGAGAAAAGGCGTAAATGCAGGTCAACTCCTGGTTTATATAGCCGGGCGTTAGCGCGCTAATCCTCAAAAGTTAGCGTGCGCTAACAGGACAAAACCTCGATCGAGAAAGTTAACACCCGATCCGGTACGAGTTACGGACGCTAGCGTGCGCTACCGAAGCGTGGCGTGCGCTAATAACCTCTCGGTAACCGCGCTTCTCGGCCATAGCGTGCGCTACGGACATCGGCTAATCCAGGGTGAAGCGCCCGATACTCACGACCCGGTTAGCGTCTGTTGCCGGCCAAGCGTGGCGTGCGCTAACGGCATCTCGGTAGTGTGCGCTATCGGCCATAGCGTGCGCTACACAGGCACTGACGAGTCGAGTAATATGTCGATTCTAGATAGATTCGCTGGCGCGCATAACCAATCAATCGTGAGTGTGCGCTCTTGAAGAATGATTAGCAGCGTTATATTATAATATTTGCGCGCGTTAGGCCTGAGATAAAAGCGGTCCTCAACAGAAACATGATCGAAAAATCAAGCGGAACCACAAAATCGCATAATAACATCTGATGGATTCACGGCAACCGTATGGTGGTTGAGCAACAATTACGAGAATTAGATCAACAAGCGGCGAAAGAACCGAGAGGCGTAGAAATGGATGACAAAAGTCTCGAAACAAATATTCTCAAAAATTAATACGATTACGAGGGTCGCTAAAAGCGAGAAATACCTGAAAAGTGAAAATACAAGGAAAGAAAATGCGGATATTACATTCTTCCCCTCTAAAAATAAGTTTCGTCCGAAACTTAAGAAACAAACAACTCGGGGTACCTAGCACGCATGCTATCCTCGGTTTCCCAAGTTACCTCCTCGACACCATGTCTCCACCACGCACCTTGACCAAGGGGATGGTCTTATGTCTCGGTCGCTTCTTACGGTGCTCCAAAATTTCCGGGCGCTCCTCGAAGGTAATATCCTCGGCAGCGTCGATCTCACCATAATCGATGATGTGACTAGGATCGAGAACATATTTCCTCTGTTGGGAAACGTGGAAACGCTATGAACGTGACTCAAGGCCGGAGGTAGCGCTAAGCGGTATGCCAACTCACCGACTCGCTCGAGAATCTCAAAGGGTCGATAAATCTCGGACTCAACTTTCCCTTCTTCGGCAGAAAACTCCCTCGTCGGCGACACCTTTAGCAAAACGTGGTCTCCACATGAACTCCAAGAGTCGGCGACGGACGTCACATAAGATTGCAGCCGACTGCGGGCGGTCGACATCCGTTCTCGGATCAATTCCACCTTTCACCTCGGCTCTAAGCGATATCCAGGTTCGGTCGACCAAATAGGGCGCCTTATTCCACAAATCGGCGATCGATATCGCGCCCATAAGAAACCTCATACGGTGCCATTTGAATCGACGCGTGCCAACTATTGTTGTGCGTGGTCGATCAACGGCAAATGCTCTTCGATCACTACTCCATTCGAAACACAATCACACAACATATCCTCGAACATCTGGATAGTGCGTTAGTATCCATCGGCGAGGGTGAAAAGAGGTACTCAAGCATAAGCGAGTGCCCAACGCCTTATGCACCGCCTTCCAAAGTGCGATACAAAGCGACCATCCGATCCGAAACAATATTCTTGGAGTACCATGAAGCCTCCTGATACGCCTGATAAACACGAGACGACCTCTGCGGGCCCCAAGTCTCCTTGATGCCCGAGAAAATGTGCCGACTTGGTTAGGCGATCAACAATCACCCAAACCATATTCATGTCGATCTCGATCTCGGCAAACTCGTGATGAAGTCCATCGATATATCTTCCCATTTCCACTCAAAGCAGAAGTATTTGTAAAAACCCGGCCGGTCGATGTTCGATTTTGACTTGTTGACAAGTCAAACATCTCGCTAAGTATGCGTCGACCTCCTCCTTCATATCATTCCACGAAATTCTTTCTCGGGTCCTTGTACATCTTACTCGAACCGGGATGAACGGAGTAGGGTGTAGCATGGGCCTCGCGCAAAATACTTTGTCTCAACTCGTGTCGTTCGGTACACAAAGCCGACTACGGAATGTCAAAACACCATCTCGTGAATCACAAACCCATGAGACTTTCCTTTAAGAATATTCTCTCGGATTTGGATAATCATCGGATCCTCAGTATTTACATTTTAATTTCATCGATCGAGGATAGCGAAATCTCTAAAGCACGAGTTGCCCAGCGGCTCCGGCAACAAAACCTCAACTCTCAACCTAATCAAATCTCGCTGAAGCTCGATTGAGATGTAAGGATCTCAAGTGTCGCGGCGAGACCGATTCAGACTCAAGGCATCGGCCACGATGTTCGCCTTGCCGGATGATACAAGATTTCGAGATCATAATCCTTAATCAACTCTAACCACCTCCTCTGCCTCATATTGACTCCGTTGAGTAAATATGTATTTGGACTTTTATGATCGGTAAAAATCGGCATGCGAGCAAAATATAGTGACACCAAATCTTGAGCGCAAAAACAAGCTGCCGCTAACTCGAATCGTGAGTAGGGTAGTTAAGTTCACTCTGGCCTCAAGCGTCTCAACGCAAACGCAATAGTCTTGACGTGTTGTATCAACACGCACCCAAGACCACGACCGAAGCATCGCTATAAACAACAAAACCCTCATTGCCATGTGGCAGCGCCAAAATCGAGTGAATTCAAGCGCCTCTTGGCTCCTCAAAACTCGATTGCCTCTCGTCATTCCATATGAACTTCTCGGACTTGAAGCAATTGAGTAAGTGGCGAGCGATTTAGAAACCCTCGATGAACCTACGGTAGTGCTTGACTAAACCGAAACTACGGACCTCCTTCACGTTCTTAGGCGATGCCCGATCGAACCTTGCCCCGATCTTACGCGGGTCCACACGAACACCCTCATTGAAATCACGTGACCTATAAACATCACTTCCTTCATCCGAACTCACATTTGAGAACTTTGCATAGAGTTGCTCGGTCCTCAAAATGTCTGACACTGCTGCATGAATGATACGCGTGTTCTTCCTCATTCCTCGAATAAATAAGGACATCGTCGATGAATCTGACGACACACTTATCGAATACTCAATAAAGACTTTGTTCATCATTTGCATGAACACCGTAGTGCATTAGTTAACGAAAGGCATAACTACAAACTCATAATGTCAGTATCTCGTCAGAAAAGTTGTTTTTGGCACATCGGACTCCCTCACCGGAGGTGATAGTACCCAGGCTCAAATCAATCTTGAGAATACCATAGCTCCCTGCCACTAATCGAACAAGTAATCAATCCTCGGCAAAGGGATACTTGTTACGGATGAGTCACCTTGTTTAGTTCGCGGTAGTCGATACGAAACACGGTGAACCATCCTTTTAAATACAAGCGGGACCGGTGCGCCCCAAGGCGAAGCACTCGATCGAACATACCCAGACTCGAAGCTCACTGTTTGCTTTTCAACTCGGCCATCTCTGAAGGTGCCATGCGATACGGCGTCTTGAAATTGGAGCCGCGCCCGGCTCTAACTCTATAGCAAACTCGACCTCACAATCCGGTGGCAATCCAGGTAACTCGTCGGAAATACATCGAAACTCACTAAAGTGGAGTCGATGAAAACTCGACTCCACCATCCTCCTTCAAGGCATAGCACCAATAACGGTACACCCCTTTCGCGGGAGTCTCATCGCCCTCGGCGTTAATAACGAACACGGTTTCTCTTTCGCCTGTGAAAAGAGTGCTCGGTGCCGTCCTCGGCTAGCATGGTGATGATCCTCGTGCGGTAGTTCATGAATTGCACCATGCCGCTCGAGGCGATCATCCCAGAATCAAATCCTCACCCTCAATATGCTGACAATAA